>VZTQ01015364.1:0-34326 GCA_013400755.1 Pelecanoides urinatrix | reverse complement strand
GGCAGTGAAGACAAGAATTTTCATATAAATTTTCAAGTGTAAGTTGCATTTGCTATGTTAAAAAATTATATATATAAAAAAAATTATATACAAATTCCTATGCAGGATGCAGTGCCATCACTACAAAATCCCTTTTAAGCCTGCTGTTTTCACAGCATGTAATTTGTACCAAGAGTCAAGTAAGGAAACTAGCAAGTGCCAGATGTTCAAGAACATCAGTAAGTTCTCTGCCAAATAAAAGGAAAGAAGTTGGTGGTTTACTGTCAGATTTCAAATATTTCATCAGTGCAAGAGCTCTGTATAGGCACACGTTTCAAAAGTTCTCCCAACGCACAAAATACCGCAGGAATTAAAGGACCTGCAAAGGCAAATCCTCACATGCAACTCTTCTTGACGTTTGCTGAAAGAGAACAGGTTTAAATTAGAGATGCAAGCTGATTCTTCTAGAAATAGAGAATGCAATAACTAAATTTTCATCCCTTCTTGGCATAACCACAAAATATTAGGGCATGAAACCATGAAAGGGAAAAATGGTTACCAGAAAACCCGAGAGTATGGTTTTAGGAGGAAGAAGGAACCTTCTTAGCTATACTAGCGTACATTTATTACTTCTGCGATAAGCGGGAAGAAAGTTATGCTTAGAACGTTTTCTGCTCACACTGTAGACTGCGAAAAGTTATGCTGAGATCAGTAAAATACCGTAGTACCACAAACACAAAGCTACCACACTTCATCAGTGCTCGCAAGTTCTGAAGCTCGCTTTCGGGCTGCGGGCAGGCAGAAGACAAGCGCATAAGCGCAAGGAGGACGTTTTCCCAAAGCGCAGCTAACGGAACGGCAGAGGCCGCCGAGCCCCGCTCTGCCAACGCGCGGCCACCGGGCAAAGACGGAGCGTCCCGGAGCAAGAGGGCCGAGAGGGACGCGGGGTCTCGACACCCGCCGGCGGCCGCCACAGCCGGAGCTCGGCGGGTTCCCGGGGACGAGGCGCCGCGACGGGGCGAGCCCCGGCCCCCGGCCCGGCCCGCGCCCCGCTGGGCGCCGCAGCCCGCAAAGACGACACGAGACCGGTTCCTGGGTAAATGGTTTATGTAAGTAATAAAATATTTACTATAACATAAATAGAAACGAACCCTCGCAGTCTACATTGATTTTGCAATAAAGATACAAACAAAAACCGAAACCCAAGGGGGCGGACGGGAGGGAGGGAGCTCCGCGCGCGGTTAGAAAATAAATAGAAACGGGCCGGGAAGCGATACCGAGGCGTCCTCCGGGTGAGCCCGGGCCGGGCCGCGCGGAGCGGGACCGGGGCGCGGCGGGGCCACGCGAGGAAGGGAATAAATTAGAGATCGCAAACCTTTGGCTACTGCTGCTGCGGCCGCGGGCGGCTCCGGCGCGCAGGGCGCCCGTGGCGGGCGAATAAATACAGCGCGGGACGCGGAGCGGGCGCGGCCGGGCCAGTCTGAGGAATAAATTAAAGCGCGTCTCCCGCCGCCCGCGCCCGCTCCGCCGCCGTCGGGGCCGCGGCGGCGGGGCCGGGCAGTCACTGCACGGCGCCGGGCAGCGCGTGGTGCAGCGGCGACGTGTCCGCCTGTGCGTAAACGTCCTCCATGGGCGGGTGCGGGACCCCGGCCGGCGTCATGCGCTTCTCCTTCTGCCGCCGATTGCAGAACCAGACCCGCACCACCTCCTTCTCCAGCTGCAGGGAGTCCGCCAGGGAGGTGATCTCGTGCGCCGAGGGCTTGGGACACTTGAGGAAGTGGTTCTCCAGGGCGCCCTTGACGCCCACCTCGATGGAGGTGCGCTTCTTGCGCTTCCGGCCCTGCGCCGCGATCTTGTCCAGGTTGGTGGGGCTGCCCGTGCTGGAGTCCGTCTCCTCCAGCCACTTGTTGAGCAGCGGCTTCAGCTTGCACATGTTCTTGAAGCTCAGCTGCAGCGCCTCGAACCGGCAGATGGTCGTCTGCGAGAAGACGTTCCCGTAGAGGGTGCCCAGCGCCAGCCCCACGTCGGCCTGTGTGAAGCCCAGCTTGATCCGCCGCTGCTTGAACTGTTTGGCGAACTGCTCCAGGTCGTCGGAGCTGGGCGCGTCCTCATCCGACGGCTCGGGCGGCCCCAGCGGCGGCGGCGAGGCCGCCAGCTCGTGGGCGCCCGCCTCCTCGGCGCCCAGCGGGTCGCGCAGCCCGTGGTGCAGAGCGGGCGCCGGCGGGCCCAGCATCCCGTTGAGGCCCGCGTAGGGCTGCGCGTAGAGCAGCGGCTGCCCCGACGGCGGCGACATGGGCGGCAAGTGGTGCGCGCCGCCCTGCGCCCAGCCGCCCGCCGCGCCGCCCGCCGCCGGCTGGTGCACCAGGTGCGGGCGGTGGTGGAAGGCGGCGGCGGACAGCTCCTCGCGGGGCCCCGGTGGGCCGCCCTTGGCGTGCTCGGCGGGCGGGAGGTGCGCGCCCCCGCCGCCCCCGCCGCTGCCCCAGTCCGTGCCGGCGCTGGGCAGCCACTGGTGGTGCGCCAGCCCGACGGCGTGCCCGGCGGCGGNACAGCGCCAGCGGCACCGCGCTGCGCCCGCGGCACGGCACGGCTCGGCACGGCGTGGCCCAGCGCGGCCGGGTACGGCAGCCGCGGCACCGATGGCACGGCACTGGGCCGCCCAGCGCCAGCGGCACGGCACAGCACGGCCTGGCGCCGCACCACCCGGCGCTGACGGCCCGGCACGATCCAGACCGGCAGGCTGCAGAGGCTGCCCGACGGTGCAGGGCTTTGCCCCACGGCCTCTGTGCCTCACAGACCTGCGGGGCACCGGGCAGATCTCTGGGGGCGTCCCTGCCCCCTCTGCCCTGTGGGTCTGGGCTGCTGCAAAGCAGGTGGAGAACGCGGCCTCCTGCGGCTGCGGTGCAGGGGTAGCCCCTGGTCCTTAGCCAATGAACCCTGTAGTAATCAAGAGCTTCTCGGACATTAAAAGCCCTGATGTACCTTTTTGGTAAAACTCGGCCCCTGGACCCTGGGAAGGTGGGCGCTCCTTCCTTAAACACCCCGTAGGATAAAGCACTGAAGGCCAAGAAACAAAGATCTGAGATAGTTTGGGCGTCACGGGAAATGTGGGTCTTGGAAGCAGCCTCAGAGGCAAGTCTCTGAGCCGGTTTGAGGGTTGGCACAGGATAAAGGGTGGAGGAGTTTGTGGGAAAAGACAATGACAAGCAATGGACGTGTCTGGCAATGCTGGGAGAGGGGCAAGGGACACCTTAATTAACCCAGCTCCAGACTTCATATGGGGCTTGAGGCCCAAAGTGAATCAGGATGGGCACCAGGAACATTAATCACTTCTGAAAATTAATCTTCGCCTCTGTGTTCCCATTTGTAAAATGGGAGCAGAGACAACGACCTTTGCCAAGGGCTTGGGTGAACAATGAACCATCGGATCAATATGTGTACGAGTGTAACATGTCAATGGCCGCACACAGATGCCCTGCTCTCTCCCAAGTGAGGAGACGCCTGGGCAGGGTGGCTCTCTGCTGTTAGGGACATTAACTGCTGCCTTCTGAAAGGCTTTTCCTGAGAAGGTGTGCCACATCCCTTCCCTCTGCGTTGAAGGCTCTTTGCCATTCCGGTGCACCAAAGCCCTGATTTGGACTCAGGTGACTCCAGCCCTACACGCTGGGACTACAGAGCCAGCAGACAGAAGAGCCAATGTTGGCTTCTGCGCTTGGGGAGACCGAGCAGGGCTGCTGCAACACCCCATGCCAGCAAGTTTGCAGCACTGTGCGCTGCCCAGTGCAAACCTCTACTTGCATTGCCCACCTCGAGCCAGCGTGATGACAGCCCTGCAGGCTGTGGTGAATCAAGCTCCCGGTGCTGCGGGGTGGCGGGGCGAAGGTGCTGCCCACACCCACCGAGGTGCCTGCCCTGTGATCACTCTGATTTGGCACACATTGGACCCCTCTCCCGGTTCGCCCAGCCCCTGGAGCTGCTGTTTGGGTGGGATCATGCCAGGCTGTAAAGATCCGTCTCCTCCTCCAGGCTTGCAGCAGATGGGGTGACAACACCCAACGCAGCAGGAACTGCTCCTGCCCCTTAGTAGCCGAGGGCCAAACCATCAGCAGCAGGATCAGTGCCTGCCCATTGCAAGGGCTCAGGCATCACGTCAAGGGACTGGGGAGCTGCTGGCCCTTGTTTTGCTGAATCATGGAATGAACAGCTGCAAGAGTGACATACCTTGCTGCTGGCAGGCTCAGATTTGCACTGTCCTTGCCAAAACTGACAAGTTTGGGATTGAACGTGTGCATTTTTGGCTGTGGAATGATGTGTAATTGGTTCCTTTCACTGAACCCAGTATCTCTTTTCAGGTATACAGCCCTAGAAAGAGGCTGGACTTCGCAGGAGAGATGGGTTTCATAGATCATGGAGTGTATTTCATTAGGAGAATAATGGTCTCCTTTTTTTTCCTGAGGAATCCTTTGCAAACACTGCATACGTTTGCAGAGACATTGTAACGAATATAAGCCTTTCAGATGATTCAGTGACATGTTGTAAAATATACTTGGTTAAGCATTTTCTCTATTTTTTTTTCTGACCTAGACTCATATTCATGTCAACTCTCCATGATGCAGTGCCATAATATTCAAATTTTTGGTAGCCAATTGCTTTTGATATTTATATCCATTTTTAAGGGAATCACAATGAATAAATGTGCCCAGCTCTAACTTTATGCAAAATAAGCTGTGTGTAAATCAGTAAATCATTAATAGATATGAATCATTTCCAATGGCTGAGGACTGGATCGTGTTTCAAACTTTTATCTGTTTATGTATTTCAGAAGTCACCAAAGGAGAAAACACATTGTGTGTGACAACTTAGGTCTCCATCACAGACTGTTTACACATTAGTATTGGTTTATTCTTGATCAAACGATCTTTTCAAATCAAGGCATTGTGCACAGATTGTGCTCCGGGCTTGTTTTGCTTAATAAAAGTTGAATTTAAAGACTGGAAACAGCAAAAAACAGAGGAAGATGAGAAATTCCCATTTAACACCTTCCTCAGCAACTCCAACTCTATAGGTGAGAGCCAGGTGGCAAAGTATCTCTTTTGTAAAACAATGTGAAGGAGGTAAAAGCAAAGAAGAGTGCTGACCCTAAGTGAAGTGGACAGGAAGGGTTAAGACATGTCCATATAAGCACTAATTTCAAGAGTTGGATGTGCACATTTGTGTTCCTGGTGTCTCTGTCTCCACTGAGGTGCGCTACTGAGGAGGGGTGCTGTTTGAAAGACCCTGTGGTTATTTCAGTATGTTGAAAGTGTCTTTGCTTTTTTAAAATAATTTTTATTATATGTATTATTCTTTTTGCATAGCTTTTCCAGAGTCGTATCATCCAGCAAATCCCTGTAGGAGGGCATCCAGTTTTTGTAGCAAAAGCTAGTTCCTTCATTATACCTTACCAGGAATATTGGCATGCAGTCCATTCCCTCTTCAAGGAATAAACAACCCCATGGGCAATGTTCGATATGATTCATTCTCTGTGTGACTGTGACAGCATCAAAACCTGCCGAATGCAGCTGGATCTGAGGCTGGTGGGAGGACTGAAATAACGAGGCAAGCTCGGCACGTAGGAAAGCGGATCCTGAACCGCTGTGCGCGGCAAGGGGGGTGCTGGCTATGCAGCGCACGCTGTGCTCCCCGACTGGGTCCAGGTAACAGGGGTGCTCAGGCTTGCTGTTGCTTGGGGATGATCTGTGGCAAGGGGCTGTGTCATGTCAGGACATCATGACTGGAAGCCTGTCTCAAAGGAGCTGGAGGAATCCTCCCCGTCAATTTTCTGCTGGATGTACAGGCAAGCCAGTTCCCCCTCCATTCCCCTCCCAGTTTAGGTTCAGCTCCTATGTGTAATGCCAGAAGGATCTGCAATGCTTGACATTGCAGTGCCATCAGGTGTAGTAGGAAATCCATGCACTAGAGCAGGACGGGCTCGGAGGGGAGGAATCCCTCCAGCCTCCCGTTTTATTAGGGTTGAACAGAACCAGCTTTGTCTTCTGCACTGGTACAGACTGGAGGGCTGTTCTGGAGTCACACTGCAAAATGACATATCTATTAACACGCCGTGAAGTGAGCGTGCAATATCATGTCCTCATTTACTGGACAAATTCTGTCTGACCCAGTGAATTCAAATGTGTTGCAGGGGCTTTAACCTGGCCTGGCGTTACGACTGCTTTCTCTTCTAAGGCTGCTTCTACCTCCAGGTCAACAAGACTCCCACACAGAAGACAAAAATCAATTTGAGAAAAGCAGATGAGCTGGATTCTGTGAGCTTTGGGTCCAGGAGATATGGCAAGTGCCAAACAACAGAGTTATGGGAGAGGCTCTCACCCTGCAACTGCCTGCCCTGGAAGCCACCCATTTGGGAAAACATGGTCATAGTTGCCCTGACAACCTTCAATCAAGGGAGAAAGTCCTTCTCAGTTGCAGTCTCTCTTTGAACAGGATCAGGCTCACTTCTTCAGGAGCCACCCAGTTCCAAGCACGCTGTGGGTACTCTTGGGAAGGGACGCTGCTATTTCCTCTGCAGCCTTTGCACTGCAAGCCACATTAACACCCGAGGGTCGCCGGGGGGAATGGCCACGGCAGCTCCTCTGGTCATGGTGGAACTGTGCCTCGCATCTGGGTCTCCTGCAGCTCGATACTGAGTGAAGCCAGCTGTTAGTGGCTGGGCCTCACCTCAGACACCAGTTGAAAAAAACTTGATCAAGTATTGGATCAGGGGGTTTGCACCATTTCTGCAGCAAGGAAAGATACCAGCATTATCTGTCAGCTGAGAGGAGTCCAAAAGTCAAGTTATCTCAGAGTAAGTTCTGTCTGTAAGTGAAACTCCCCTGAGGAAAGGCAGCATTTCCCAAAATCTTTAGCGTTTTGTCTAAATGTCCTTCATCTAGGACTACAGCACAGATAATAAATTTTTACAACTTTTTGGATGGCTATTTGGCAAAATACTTTTTTTGCTTTGCTCATCTAAACTTGCAGAATTCTTAATTTAGTGAGTGACAATTAACAAGTTAGTGGCTGGGACAACAGTGATTTTAAGCATAAAACCAGAAAGGAAGAGAAATAGAGAGTGAATCGTGGAGAACAGTTAATACAGATGTGCGAGGTATGCTCATTATGATTAGCTTTAGTCGTATACCGTCCTGTAATTATTTGAAAATTGTCCAGAAATATGTTCTCACAAGGCCAAAATGAATGCAAAAAATGCTGTTGTAATCTTTTATTGAATCAATGAAATTTAGATTAGGCAGTCACTAAATTCCTATTTACACAACAGATCTTAATGGCTCCAAAGGAAGCACTCAAATGTATTCGACAAATAATCCCTATTTATGAAAGCCCCATAACATGCATTTACATAATCCCCGCTTTAAAAAGCTATATCAGCTCTAAAGTTCTTCAGCTCAGAGATATGCCCTAGGGGATTAAAAGTACCAAACAAAACAAAGGGAAGTAAAATGTACACATGCACACATCCACAGACACACACCACAATCTTCAAGATTAACACACACAGAAGGAAGTAGGGATGACATACTAGCTTTCCTCACCCCCCCTCTCCACCTCCAACAGTGTTTGTGCATGTGCACAAACATGAACACATGCACATGCACAGCTCTACAAGTGGCTCAGCATGATTTTGAGCGTGTGCATGATACCGCAGTGTCCCAATGCATCAAGTCCCTCTCAGCTTTCCTAGCCTTTTTTCACAAACACAATACTGGTTATCATGTATGCCCACTACCATAATGAAACAAATACTCTGTACTAATGTTTCAGGACGTATGTAGCAGCTTTAGAAAGCAGCTGAATTGGCACGAAGCCAGTGGGTCACACGTTTTATTCATACTCAAGACCACTGGACACTTGCTAATATTCCCATGTGATGGATGCGAGATTTTGCTGTCGGAGGTGCTGTCCTTGAGGTAAGAAGTATGACAGGGTACAGATCTGCACCAAGCATGTTAATGTTGCTGAAGGGTTTGAATTAAAAAAAGCTGTTCTTTACTGTGGAAAACAAGCTGTCTCTGAAAAGCTGATTCTCCAGAAGAAATGCAAATTTTGGATACTGATTTGTTACCTTCTTTAATTTTACCCTGTTTAGCAACTGTCCATTGTTTAGGAACAAAATGCTACGACTCTTGTCCAATGAAGCACCAGTTTCGCAATTCTGATGGCTGGGTGAAGTATATATTGGATTCAGTCAAACTAAGAAAGGGAAAATACTGCAGAATTAATTTCCAGCTTCAGAGAAATGCCTTCACTGCCTGTACGTTCTTAACCATGTGTGTGTCTTTCTTTTCAAACCCTTTCATTAGCATTTATAATATAAATGAGAACATGGAAGCACAGAAATGTTGGTATTTACCTTCAGTGAATGCCAGCATTCAAGTGATGTGGAGTTTTGTCTGCGAAAAACTCATCCTCTCCCAAAGCTCCCAGGTTGTCAGCCAGCTCCGAAGGTGCTGCAGGTACCAAGTGCCAAGCCATGCCGGGAGCAATAGCCAGCACGCAGCTCCACACCCAAGCCATCTTCCCACCTGGCCCAGACCTTCTGCAGAAGCCAAATGGGATTTTTCCGGTTTGCCGGGGTGGGGCAGGGTCCAGTGTGCCCTCAGCTTCCCTTTCAGCAGGGGCTGAGGCAGCCGTCTGCAGTGCTGCCAGCCGTCCCTGCCCGCCTTTCCTGGAAAAGGTCTGCTCTCCTCAGCCCTAGGGAACTCTCTCCTGTGCAACGGCCAGTAAAACCCTTCACCTTAAAGCCAGACTTGTTCCCTGAGTGAGGTTAGGGGTCATAGAAGGGCTCAGCACCAGACTGCGTCAGGTGCCTGAGGCACTAAGCGTTTCTTCCCAAAATAACACAACAGATCGGTAATTTTGCTCTGTGCGTTCCGAGCTCTGTTCCACCTTAATAATGAAGCTTTTGAGTGAAGGCTTCCATTTAATGAGGCTCTTTGCAGTTTACATAAAACAACCACATGAATAAATACTCAGTTTAGAAAAGATAAGACCTGGGGATGAGTTTGGCGGGGGTTCAGCAAGAAAGATTATGCATACAGCAGATAAAGGTGTCTACAGTTGTGCTGTCACTTGATCTTGTCAATCTAATATCAACTCGAACATGGAGGAGAAGCAGCCGTTATTTTACCGGAGTTCAGTGAGTAACGGGATCTCAGGAATCACCACACCTGAAGCTGGTCAAACTCTGGAGCTCTCACGTGCTTGTCCCTCAAAGTCAGCCAGTAGCGATTACAGTCAGCATAGCAACCTGCAAAGTCTGATTGCTGAGAAAGGGGAATTGCACGGAGAATGGTTCATTTTTTCATTTTCCAAACAGATTTGGTGTAGGCCATGTGTGTTCCTTTATTCTCCCCACCCCACATTGATTACTCTAACGATTACTCACAGTTCCAGAGCAGGTCTTTCAATATTGACAGGACACGCCTCGCAGGTTGGCTACCCAAAATGGGATGTTTTGAAAAATGTACAGATGTGGAAGAACAGGGAGGCAGAAATTTTCTTTGTGGTAAGGTTGAGGTGCAAGGGTAGGGAGATGAAGGTATGAATCCCTGTAATTTTGTTGTTACTACAAATTATGCCTTGTTTAAACTCTCCACCTCAAGTTTTGATCTGTTATACTGGTGCTAATCCATATATTTATGCTTTGCTAGTCTGGATCCGAAGTGGTATAATTTAGCTCATCGTCAAGGCCAAGCGTCCTCCCTATCTTCTGCCTGCACTGTCACTCTATCATAATTTTTGCACTTTTTGTGACTCGTCATCGGCCTTGTTGTGATAACTGAGGCAGAGTACAAGAGTTCAGAAAGAAGTAAAACATCCATTTTTAATGAAATTCACTTCTCAGGTAGGTGACTGTGTGCTTCTGGAGAACAGCAATTGGGCACCAGCCTTCAGACTACCCATCTCTGCTTCTCCCTGCCTGTACCCCGGCACACCAAGCCCCCCCTCGCTGTGCTCTCCTCACGTTGGGACCAGGGACCTGGCAGTACAGGCTGAAATTCAGCAGCAGAGAGAGGTGATGCTGCTGGTGGCTCTTCGCTGGTCTCATTCTCTCCAGAGAGAGGGAAGCAGTGAGCAATTGGGGTAGAGAATCACGCCAGGGATAACATATCACTAAGCATGGGCTGTTTTGCAAGGATGTTGCCATCAACAAATTTCATTTCTCCACTCCTCTTTTTGAGCCAAGCTCAATGATGAAAACATGGAACTTGGTCAGTAACAAGACTCATCTTTGACCAACTCACCCAGTAACTTCTCGTTGTGTGTTGCTTCCCAGCAGTCTATCTGTTTCTGTCCTCCCTTTGGCCATTTCCTTACTCATTTAAATTATTCTATTAACTTCTACTTCCTTGAGTCCTGTAGAGAGCCCTTACAAGATTACCGGTGGGGTCTGCAGCATAGAAACAACATAATACAGCTAGATGTGTAAGGTCTTATCTGGCAGACAATGATTTCTTGTGCAAACAAATAGTATTGAACTGAGTGGGAAAAGCAGGTGCTGTAAGGGACAAACCTTTCCAGCCACGATGCTGGACCAATTCGCACTATTACTGTTGGGATAGGAGGAGCTGAGGATGAGGAGCCTGCTCAGTGCTTTGGCAGGATGTTCAATCTGTGAGTCATAGCTCCACTGGAGTCGTACCAGCCCCTTGGCCAGACAAGCTTTGCCTTCATTAACTCTTTCCTGCAGGAGAAGCAGAAGCCAATTAATTACAACCTAGACTTTATTCCATTAAACTCCTCTAAGCTCCAGGGGAAGAGCCTTAAGACTCTACTCTGATCCTGTTGCCACTGACGCCAGTAAAAAGCTCTCCACAGACTTGGACGGGAGGAGGCATTAATTCCACGTCTGCTTTCAGCCTGGAGCACGGCCACACTCAGGAGGGTTGTCCCTCTGAACGCAGTCTCTCTTCCCCATCAGCACCTGCTTTTGGGAGATGCATTGTCTGCAGAGAATGATTTCTGCTGGTCCCAGTGACAACGGACCGAGTGGCCATCCTCCCAGAGGCCATACATTGTAGTCACCATCAAAACCTTGCTCCTGTATCTTATCTTAAACATTCATTCTGCTGCTCCCTATAAAGAAAAAACATGAGCCTTTCACCTTCCAAGCTGAACGGACTTTAATTAATTGGATTTTCAAAGAGTGATCACCACATCTGAAATTACAGACTTCAGATAATTCCCATTTTCTAGAAGAGAAATCTTCACAAGCAGCGACTAAGTCACAGCTCCACAAGGCTGGCTTAAAGTGGGCAAATCTTAGAAAAGAACTGTTCCTCAATCTCGTTTTCATAAACTAACTGTGTTTCAAAGAAGTCAGAAGACCGAATGCAGGTTGTCTGTGTCATACTGGACTGCACAGTTGACAAGGCTGGAGTGAATCTTGCTTTGTTACAAGAACAAGTTAAATACCATCGTCTGGTGCAACGCTACATACATGTCTTTGCATGGGGTCTGATGCCGTAATGCCACGTACTCTTCAATGCATAAACAGCTGGTTTTTTATTCACAGGCAGATTGCTTAGGTATTTGGTGCGGAATGGGTACAAGGTGATAAAAGTGTATTATTTATACAGCATACGAAAATGCAACTGGTCTTCTGGATATAGGACAGCATAGTTCAAAGTCAAATTTCTCTTTGTTCCTTGTGTGTTGCAAGTAGCTCGCTGGCAAGGGCCCAGCACTTCTCAGGCTGGTTACAGGACTGTCTCATCTGAGCTGTGATCTGTGCCACAGCTTGTATTTCTTGTATTTTGTTTAGCTGCACTGTGGGCCAACAAACTCCCACTGCAGTCAACAGGCCCTCAGGATCCAGTCTTTCTCTCGAGTCATGGTGCAATGATGTGTCACCTCTTCATTCTTACTACTGTTCTGAACACTTTCTTCCCAGTCCCACTGATTTGCATCAACATTTCCTAGAACCTCATCAACAAAATTCTTAGCAGCCGCGCAGGAGACTTGCTTTACTCTCACTGTAGTCCGCAGAGGTGGTAATGCTCCGGTGATCTGCAGAGGTGGTCGTGTCACAGAAATGCTCAGACGCAGGTCTGTGTGCCAGTGCGCACATCCATCCTTCCCAGGGCAAGGGCAGCGGATTAGGGAGGGGGAGAGCCTGCGAGCCTCTGGCAGACAGTGTTTCAGTCATTCAAGGTGGCTATAAAAATAGAGAAGGGTTCTCAATAAGAGATTGGTTAAAGAAGTCAGAATACATAACAAAGTATGGAAGTGAAGAAAAATAGGTTAAACAGACATCACATTTCATCTTTATTTCTTTTTCTGTCAACCCCTTTTCTATTGTCTAGCAAATTCTCTGTCAGGGCACTGTGGTTTCGCAATTCAGAATTGTTTAAATCCCCTAGATGAACACTACCTCACAGGGGGGTTGTTTAATATCCAGGGTCAGATTGTCAATGGGTGCAGTGCCTCACCTCAGCTTCAGTTGTTTCTGAACAGCTATAAGCTCACAGAAAAAAATTTAACATGCACCGCCCCCTGACCCCAATCTGTCCTCAATTTGTAGTTTTGCCATTTGTAGGTGCTGGTAGAAAAGCAGACCATTTTCGCACATTAGTGTTTGTGTGCAGACTTCTACATGAACAAAGAGATACCACGCTTTGCAAACATGTCTCTGTGGAGCAGATTCTTGAAGAATGGAATTGATACCTGCATAAACTCAACTGGCCTATCCACTTTATTTCCTCCCCTCTTTCATTCAGCCTCACAGCCTATCACAACGCATTTGTCTACAACTACATGTTCAGAAATGCCATATTTCTTCAGTTCCATTGTTACAAACAGATGCTCTACGCTTCAGAACGAAGAATGCGCATGAACATTTTTTCTAGATGTGTGTCACATCATATGTATACACAGCAGAGAAAACACACAAACTTACTTAAACTGGACAAAATATAAGGTTGTCATTGAAACCGATCAAGAAAAATACACATAAATTTAAATAACTGAAGGAGAACTTAAACTGAACAGCATTTTCTCTCTGTCCTCGTTTAATCCATGTGATCATAAGCTATTATTATAAACGCATCGAAAGGGCAGAAGGATAACTTTTTAGGTGGCAGCATAAAAACAACCACAACCTGACAAGCTTACAGATGGCCGGCAAACCCAAAGCCTTTTGGATCTTTCCAGACTTTCACTTAATTGAAAGTAAAATATGTGGCTGTGCTGCATGCAATGTTCCTCTTTTCTCCCTTTCTCTCTGGGAGAGGGCAACATCTGCTCTGAGCCCCCAGCCGGGTGCCACATAGGCTCTGTTGTTTTCGCTCAGAAGGACTCATGCCCACACAACTCGGTGGCCGCAAGGCTGGGGTATGTCGTGGGTGCAGACATGCCTAGGCATTGCTGGGCATCTACATCACCCTGCGGTCCGACAAAGGCTGAGAGTCTGGTTGAGCGTGGTGCCAGGGGGGCCCAGAGAGGGAAAGCAGCCGGGCTCTTGCCTGTCGGAGAGCAGCCTGCATGCGCTCACCGCGGGGATGCGGAGCTGGAGCCTCCCCGTGCCCATCTGTATGTTCGTGGGACCCAGTCTGCTGAAATGGACTGGGAGAAATGAGGGGGAAAGAGAGTCCTGGAGGTAAAAAAAGGGCAGAATCCTAATTTTGGGGGTGCTGGCCACACTCCCTCAGTTACAAAGCTTCCAAGGCAGCGACCGGTTTGCCACATAGCTGTACGTTTTAACTCCTTGCCTGTCAGTGATCGCTCAGGAAGACTCGGCACTACCTGCAATGCATGTGTGCACACATACAAGAAGCCAATTAAAGCAGCCAGGGCCAGCGTTCCCTCCTGACTCCCCCATGGGTGTGTGCAGCTCCGACAGCTTAATGAGATGGGACTGCCAGAAATGCACCGCTAGGCAACATGGCACTGCTGGCCAGTCTGGCCCCAAAACAGAGCGGGCTGGCAAGCCAGCAAGAGGAGCAGCATGCCGTGGCCAGCATCAGGAACTGGGCTGCAGTGGTGGAGATGCAGACTGAGCTGTCAGGAAGAAATCAAGAGAGAAGACCCTCACCTATGGAACGCACTAAACTGAGAGAGATGGGCAGGAGCCTGGAGTGAGCAGTGCCAGCACAGAGACGGGCGGTCCTGCCCGGAGCCTCGTGCCCCTCCTTGAAGACTGCATGAGTCCACCTGGGAGCAGCTACCTCCAAGCATGCAGGAAAGGTCCTTGCGTGCAGCTAAGTTACTGACAACTGTTAGGAGAACCTGGGTTTCAATTATAATAAAATTAAAGGAATTCAGCTCCTCTGTCTCTCGGGGCTGGAGCATGCATGTGTCCCATCCTGTTCAGTAAGCCCATGCACTGGCTCCTGGTGATAGCAACACAGGCTTCCCGGTGGGAGTGATTCTACACTGGCTTTTCAGACAACTGTGTTTCACAAGAACCATCGGTTCAGGGGTTCTGCCTGTCCTGGAGAACACAGTGAGCGCCCTTCCTGCAAACCCGCAGAGTGTGCGCTTTCCAGTTGTAACAACTGCACAGCCACTGTCAGCTACACACACACAGAACAATTGGCAGGTTTTAGGCATCTGTTACAGTTTTTACCTGGGTGAAGCAAGGCTAACAAAACAGTAACACTTAGAGCTATCAACTGCCTCAGACAAAACACAGCTGTTTGTTCCTCTGTCAGCACTGTGGGGGGATGAAGCACTGATGACATTTATCGGAGAATTTTCTTTCCATACCAGGCAGTGAAACAAACTTTTGCTACACAAGTGATTTTTTTTTTCAAATTCCTATCCTGAGCTCTTACTTACAGTCGTGTATAGAAATAAGGCAGAAGAGCATTAGAAACTTCACCAGTTTGGAAGCTTGTATCCCCCTTCTGCTTGCACTGCTTCAGAGCTACAACCTCTCCCCCCTACATTAGGTAGTATTTTCATTAGATACCCGACTGCTGGTTCTGATTAAATAACTTGTATAATTAGATTGAGACATCTGCTTATCCCTGGGGGAAGAAATCCTTTTCAGCACTGGACTAAGTCTGATTTGGTTAATTACCTTAGCAGTACTGTATTAATACATAGTTTCTTGATGGCAAGAAGCTGTGGTATTAGGTTTATTCCTCCTGGCTTTCCCAATACTATAGTAAGACAGTTTAGGGATTAGGAATCAGGCACTGAGCCGAGTATTTCCCTCTTCTCTTCACTCAACACTCTCCCCTCGTTTTGCTGATTAAAATATTCCCTGTTTTGCTTGCCTGTTGAATACAGTTTCCAGGTTCTTTGTTTTACATGCAAGGATAATATATTCCCAGGGACTGCTCCAATGCATTCTGGGATACTTTGGAGTAATTAAAGTTCTCAGGGTTCTTTGGAGATGCGAATTTGTAGCAACAAACAAACGCATTACTATTGGCACTGCTAGTTTTTCAGTTCATCCTCCAGAAGTAGAGCAGTCCACGTACAGACCGGCAAAGTGGAACAGACACAAAAGGAGAGCAACACGAAGTGCACTCAGGTTTGCAGACGCTGTCCTTTTCCTCTGGCGGCTGCAAGTTGGAACATCTGCAGGCAACCGGACTGCAAAGTTCCCCAGCCCTTGCAATAAAGACAGAGCCTGTCCTTTGGACAAGCTTGGCCAAAAGCGAACAAACTTACATATGCTGAAAAAGAAGCGACCGAGATTTGCATCCACGCTTGGAAAAACACATTCTCAGAAGTGGGTGGCAGTAAGCCCAGTGGGCACCGAGCCCTGAGGTAGGTGCTCCGGAGCTGCACCAGCAGGCAGCGGGCAGAGCCGCAGGCAGAAGCCCGAGGGAGGGCATGCAGCCCAGTGCCTGCTGGCAGCGGCCCACGGGCAGGCGGCTCTGCCAAGGCCCTCGCCGCTGGCCTTCCCTGCTCGCCCACCAGACTGAGCTCCCCAAAGTGCCACTGGCTCTAAGCTGATTATTTAAACAGGCTGGTCTGGGGGCCCAAAAGCACTTCTGGCAATGGTGAGAACTGAATCAGGAGCAAAAGGGACGTTATGCAATAGCGCATTTTTCTATCAACAAATGGAAATACCTAATAAGATGTAAATCATCTGTTTGATAACCAAGCCGTTACTGAACCAGAGATTCAGGCTTCCCAGGGAAACTTCAATTCTCTGAACCATGTATTTACTATTTATATGACTTGCCAGCCTATCTAAAGGCTCGTCCTTTTCAGAATGCTATACAGGCAGCCAGAAGGCGCTTTCACAAAGAATTGTTTGGATGCTTCTCAAAGCAAAAATATATTCAGTGTAGAACTTAATTGTAACACTAAATCTGTGAGTTTTAGAAAAAGGTGATGGGGGTGGAAATCATGGGGGAGGAGAGCATAGGAACATAACATCAAATGCCTATAGGAGCTCAGAGCAAAGATACCCTGTCCAGCAACAGAGGCGTAGGGAAGACTGTCAGAATAGCACAAAGCTTGCAGCAATGCCTCTCCAGAATACTCTCCCGGAGTCTGACAGTTTGCAGAGATTTCCCATGACAGAAGTGAGGTTTGTTATACAATAGCTGTTAGAGTTTTTAAAATTTTTCTTTCCACGACTTTGTCCAGTTTATTTTTTAAAATTTATGTAAACCTTCAGCATCCACAACATTCTGCAGCAAAGATTTCTGCAGATTAATGACACACTGTGCAAAGAACCACCTTCTTCTGTTTGAAGAACCAGGGCCAGTGAGCAAATCACCTCTGCGTGACTTCTTCATGCCACTCACGATTTCAGAGACTGCTATCGTTTTGTCCCGCAGTCACCTCTTTCCACGCTGAGGAATCACAGTCTATGGAGCTGTGCCTCCTATGGATGCTATTCTATACCCTTGATCAGCCTTGTTGCACATTTCTGAGTATTTTTCAGGTATAAAAATACTTCAACAACTAGGATAGAAAGAGAATTAAATAATTTCACCTGATTTCTGTGGCCTGTGTTCCCAACAATACTGGGCCACCCAAAGCAGCAGTTGGGAGAGACGTGTCTCCCAGAAGCCAAGACTGCTGTGAGGCGAATACATTCAGTTTAGAAAGATTTAAAGGCAGTATAACTTAGGAACGGTTTCGTCTAAAGTAGCCCTTTGCTGAGCAAATGGTGTAAATAAGCTTTCTCACACTTCTGAAAAAAACAGAGGGGAGGGAGGCAACGACTGCAAAGGAGGCAGAAGCAGCAGGAGTGTTTCTTCCAGCATCCCTCAGCCCAGAGCGAAGTCCAAGGGCCGGCTTCTTTGCAGACCAGTTTTGGTTCCAGCCAAGAAACATGTCCCCTCCACTCTTTTTTTAGGTCAGAAGGTGAGTAAAGGTTGGATTTTGTCCTGGGTACTTTTCTTTCCTTGTTACTTTCACACAGAGCATGAAATATAATCGGATACATTTTAAGCAAGACAATGGGTTACCTTGTACTGACGTGCAGGCCCAAGGTGTCTATTATTTATAGACCTCATTTTCTTGTAGCAAATTTGCATAGATGAACTCCTGGTGGCTGACAGGCCTAAAGCTGTGAGGCTCGCAAGTCAGCGCAGATTCTGGAGAGCAGGGTAATTCAGCAGCCAGGTATCACTTTGTGTTATGTTGCATCACGACCTCTGCATCGCTGGACCGAACCAGCCTGGCCACAGACTGTGGAAGCGAGTCTGGAAAAAAGGGGCAGAGGAGAATTTTGCCAGAAAACTTGAGACTGCTCAGTTCTGGAGGGAATTTGTCATTATTCCTCACATCACTTTGGCACTATGACTGCTTAGCAGGTACAGTGGAAACATCCAGATCTGCCTGTGCTGTGCAGCCACAGCGTGTTTAGGGGGATTCAGGCTCCCGTCAGGGACCTGACAGAGCTCTCATGCACACATTGTCACTAGGAGTAACTTTCAGCCTGAGAGAAAGCAAACTGCTTTGGCAAAAGCTAAACAACCTCTCCTACACCTGGTTTGAAACAGAGATGCTGCCTGGTGTCAGTGGGGAGGATTGCTCCCATTGCCATCAAATGAATCAAAGTATCGATCTGCCAGGAGCCAGAGTGCGTGTGTAAGGGAGACTCGTCATTTCCTCACCGGCGACATCTCAAAAGTGGTCCTCTGAGGATGACACTTACCAGTGCGTGTGGCAGGAGAAGGGTGTATCTGCTCCAAGGCTTCATTCAGCTCAGATCTGGACACCCACGCCCAGGAGCCACTACTGTAAGAGAAAAGGGAAAGTGCAACATATACCTGTTCCTTGGAAGAAGATGTCACAGAAACCACACGAAGCTGGTAGCTAGTGAGAAGGGGTCAGAGGCTTACCGTCAGAGAGCTTCTGCAAGGAGAAATGCTGAATTAAGAGAAGACACCAGTGGGAGGGAAGTGACTGGCGTGCACGAGCTGTGCCACGCTGCTGCTCTCTGGCATCCCTCCCGAGCAGGTTAGACCTGCGGCGGTGGGACCCCGCTCCCCCAGGCCGCCCCAGGGAGGGCTTCCCCCGCTCCTCCTTGGAGCTGCCATTCCTCCACGAGGCCCCCAGACTGCAGGCAGCACATTAGCAAGCCCAGTCAGAAAGCAGGGCCTAAGCAAAGCTAGATCCAATTGCACAAAGCTGGATCATGTATCATAAAACCATCTTTGCTTAGTTAATCCTCTGACTGATTTTAAGGCCTTGCAGAGACTGAAAGACTAT
Source organism: Pelecanoides urinatrix (assembly GCA_013400755.1). Lineage (NCBI taxonomy): Eukaryota > Metazoa > Chordata > Aves > Procellariiformes > Procellariidae > Pelecanoides > Pelecanoides urinatrix. The sequence goes on along the minus strand of VZTQ01015364.1, from coordinate 15,660 downwards.
TAAGAGATTTGTGTTGGCAGTGCTTCCCAGCGCAGGCACCGTCTCCACTGCTGCTCACCTGACATTTACCCAATCATGGCCTGAGCCTCTTCCCAGTGCAGGACAGCCCTTAAACCCTCCATTTAAATGGTATCAACTTTTTTTTTGCTGAAACTCCATCTGGAGGATTACCACTTGTAGGCAAGCAAAGGCCCGACAGGGTGCTAACCCTGGTGCCCGCTCTCCAGGCACTGGCTGCGGCCGGGCACCCCACAGGGACACCCCGTCTGATGTGGGGTGCTCTCCCTCGGCACGCCCGCCCGCGTTGGCTGGATCCCCTGCTGCCTTCCCCGCTGTCACGCTCCTGTGATGCTTCGCACTTGGGTTTGTTTTTTTCTCTCCCAGGCAGGGCAGCATCGCGGTGGGTCTGCGGTGTGGCAGGCAGCTGCGAGCCCACTGAGGATGCGGGGGCCCGTGAGGAGCATTTTCCAGGAGCCACTGACCCACAGGAGGGGTGGGCATCTCTCCCTGTGTCTGCCACAGGTCACGCTAAACTGAACCATAGGAGGGAGCCAAGGCAGCTCTTGGTACCAGCACACCCGGCACTGCAGGCCTCCAGCTTTGCCCTACACGTTCCTGTAAAGCAGATGAGTTAGAGCAACAACAATCACAAAAGCAACCCTCGTGAGGGACTGAACACCCTGCCCTGCCTAACCTCCCTGGCAGTGCCTCCCGTGGACACCCACTCCAGGCGCCATCATCCTCCCTCATGCCGGTCTGTTGAGACTCGTGCGTCTCCAGCAATGGTGCAAACGCATTGAGGGGCCAGAGGGTCTCTCACCACAGCCCTCAGGAATCGCAGCCCAATAGGCTTTGTTTTTTCCACTATAATTTTCTTCTTGATCCTTGAATCTTCTCTTAAGCAGTTCTCTTCCCCTGTCTCACAGAGCACTGATGTTGCCTTACTCCTGGTGCTCAGTCTGGCAGAAGTCCTGCAACACATCCCTGGTTGTTCCCCGCCTTACTTCTTCAACATCCCCAGCTCTGCTTGGATGGGATGCAATGTGCTGAATGTGCAGACCTGAAATGCTTGCTCTTGCCTTTGACTGCTCATGTGCCTGCCTGTTTTCTCCAGCACCTGCCTCCTCATGTCCAGATTCAAACTCCAGATAATGTAACCCTGCTAGCCTCCTGGGCAGGGTTGTGTATGCTGGGAGAAATGCTGGCCTTGAAAATTGGGTGTGAGTCTGTGGCATTCTTCAGATATTTTCTGCTACTGGGATTATCTAGAAGAGGCTGAAGTCTGACCCTCAGTTCCAGCTATCTCAAGTTCATGCCAGAAATTATGCCCAGGTAACTGTCTGGCAGGCCACTGTCCTAGACTATGGCAAACCAAGACACAAGCAATGATGTTTTGTCTTGTTGGTTAGGTACCTTCTTTGTTGCAGCAGGTAGAAACTTTCCAAGGAGATGTTTTTAAGCAGCAGCTCAAATCGTTGCACCTCTCTTCAGACTCTGTCCAGGGCATAGGCACCCCCTGCTGAGCTGAAAGCCCCAGGCACCCCTAAGCAGGAAAAGCCACTCAGCAGAGACCATCGTCAGCACAGACTGGTGCAGGCCACAGATGCCACTGAGTAGGGTCTGGACATGCTCGGCTGTGGTGAACTAATCCTGAGGCACATAGAAAAAGCAGATACCAGCCTCTTCCCTGGTGCTAGCAGACTGCTGCTCTGTGGCTCCGGCCCCAGGCTGGCATCTGAGACCAGGCTGTAAGTGGTGCTGTTGTTCAGGGAGATGCAGCCTCCTGGATTTCCTCCCTTGGTTATGCTACAGCTGCAGATGTGGAAGTCTTGGACTGCACCCAGCCTATGCTGCGCACAATGTAAAATGCACTCCCGAGCCTTACTACACAGCCTGCATTACGGAGACAAATGCTAGGTGCTGCGCAGAGCCGTAATTCCAGCAGAGCAGGGCGCATGGCAGGTTGCATATGTGACACAAAGCTTTCAGTTATTCAGATACTGCTGCCAGATCCACTCAGCTCTGCAGCGCGCTGTGGGCCAGCAGCTTCTCTGCAGCGTGCGTGCGATATGAGTTTGGCGATGCTCAGTCCGGGTCTCAGGGCACGCATGTGCACAATGCAAGAGACCCACCACAGACTACTAGCTGAGCCAACTGCAGAAAAGGTTTATTAACAGCAGCTTGAAAGAGGATGAAAAACTCAGGGGAGGGCTCTTAATGTGCCAGAGGCCTTCAAATGGAAAGATCCCAAACCAACAAGACCTGGTTCTAAAGCACCAAACTCTTCAACTAGCTCCTATACTATTGCCTGTCCCCAGGGCTGAGAAGCATCACAGATCTGGTGCCTTTTGTCGATGTGACTTAAAGAGCAGTCCATGTACCACAACGGAGAGCATAGGATGGGGGTGAAGCTCTGGCAGGATTCCCATCACTGGGAACAGTCCAGTGTGAGTTTTGGAGGGTTTGCAGTGAGCACATGAAACAATTTTGCTGCCTGTCAGGATGACCAGGAATGGGAGAAGTAAGAAATTGCGAACCATTCAACCTGGTATCAGCTCCACACAACACAGTGGAGTAAATAGTGTGAAACTCCTGGGAATAAGGTCTAACAAATACTGTGTAACAGGGGCTTATTAAAAGTAGGTTGTGCCAAGCAAGTCCAAAAGACTTCTTCACTCGAGACACTGATTTTGCAGATGATAGAAGTCATTTCTATTCCAATAAAACAGTTGATATAATGCTGCATAACAAACTTAAAGAAAGCGGGTAACATTAAACAAAAAAGTCTCCATAGGGCAGAGCAGGGGTGGAGGCTGGCAGGCAAGCAGGCAGGGGTCTGGGCTCGCAGCATGGGCATAGGTGTCAAGGGGGTGCCTTTGCCAAGCCTGTAGTGGGGTGCAAGCTGACCCCACAGAGGATCTAGTTCCCAGACCTGTTCCTCTTGGGGAACAGAGATGGCCGGCAGGATTTTGTGAGCCTCTAACTTCAAAAGGTCAGCAGCCATGCCAGGATGAGGATCTGCTGGGACCATATAAGCTGTTGTTCCTGCTTTTTTAAATAGTATGAGAATTTTGAAGCTGCAAGACAGGAATGTGGGCAGAGACCTGACGGTTCCATGTAGCTCAGCTGAGCAAAGCTGTTAATAACCTGCAACCCCCAGAGGGAGGGAGGGCTGGTTCTGTTTTTGCTTAACCAGGGTCTCCTGCCATTACAACATTATAATATCAAAGAACTTTGTGCTAAGAACTAGATACAACAGCAAGAGCAGCCCCAAAAGGACTAAACCTGAGGATCTCAGTGGGGTTTGCTGCAGGAGGGTACGATTTAAGCCATAGTCTGGAGAAACAAAGACTCAGGGGACAGGATCAGTCTCTAATTATCTTGCAGTTAATGTGAACAAGCAGCAGGATGAGGAGAGGGAGGGGCAGGAGACACCAGCATGAGAAGCACTGACCTGGAGCTAGGGAAGGAAAAGTTTAGGCTAGATGGAAAGAAAAAAAAAAAATCATACTATAAAAACTGACTGGCATAAAACAGACTCTGACAGGGAGAGGCTAAAAACTTAGTCACAGGAAATACTTACAAGGAAATCAGATGCAGGAAAGTTGCAACGACTGACTGCAGCAAAAGGGCCTGGCTCAGACCCTTTGGCAGGACCGAGTGGTCTTTCCCAGCCTTCCCTGCTGGTTAGTCATCTGCTAGTGGTTTCCAAATGGCCCTGGGTACCTATTACCTCTACCTGGAAAATGAGTGGGCACTGGTAATTTAACAGAGGCATCATTTTCAGCAAGAACCTCTTGGACGTTTAACATACTAATATTCCAAAAAGAACAGCGATGTGTTATTTAGAAAACACTCTAAAGGGGTAATGAAGGCTATTTCTAACTCTCTCTTTTTCCAGGAAAAATGTATTTGCAGCAAGCACCAGGTGCTGTTGTATTTTAATCTGAGTTAAGTGACTCCTGTTCCTACTCCAGTACTGAATACTCAATTACTCTCAATAAATCATGCTCAGTCCCACATCCCTTCAATCATATTAAGGCACCCCTCCATGAACACATACAGTTAGACTTCCACTCAATTGATCATGTTCACTCAGACTGCCACTCAGCCGATCCCAAACAGCAAGGCTTCAGCTGCGTTATTCTTCACTGTTCACAGGATTTTCCAATTTCTATTTCCAATAACCTCAAACTGCAAACAGAAGGTGGTTCCTGGATAGGAAGGATTTATCCAAAAGAGGTTTTTCAGAGCAGTGCTTCACTGCCTCCAACAGTTCCCTTTTTATTTGTTTCTTTCATTTACTAGGTGCTGTTTCTCCCCAGAGTGCAGGATCTGCTCAGGTGGAAGCCATGCAAGAGTCAGTCGTAAGACGGCACATGGACTAGCACACCCACGTGCAGACCAACAGAGAGAATGGGCTCATTTATCAGGTTTTCTCTGAAGCTCATGCCTGGCCCTGTGGCTCTACCTGAGCCCGTTCCAGAGGGATCCCCCCCTTGCTGCAGATCCCCCACCCAAGCCCGAGGCCTTTGGCCTGTGCAGCCCCTGGCATGCGCATGCCCCCTGGATGGGAACACTGGAAATGGGCATTTTCAAACAAATCCTTCTGAGGGAAAAGAATGGTTTCAACGGGTTTTTTCCCAGATTGTCATTCTGAGAGCTCAGAATTTTTCCAAAAATATTCTGACACAACCAAAGGAATATCAGTTCTTTGCCATATGAACTGATTGTATAGTAATTTTAGTATTTCATATTCAGATATTCTGACAACAGAAATGCAATCATATAGAAAAACAATTCATATGACCTAAAGCCCAAGTAAAAAAAATGTGTTGAAATAGAAATGTTAATATAGATCCTTCTGTGCAATTGGAATTAACCTCACTAATATCTGAATATTGTCCAATGAATTGTCTGGCATATCTCTCATGAGACTGAATAACTTCAAACAGTTGAGAATTAGAGCTTGGCTGCACTTGCTATGGATGGAGCCAGACAGCAAAAACAAGTAAACCAAATGGTAATGTAAACTTCAATGAAAACATAATTCTACTCTGTTAGTTGACTAATGATTTTGGCTGAAAATGTACATTTACCAAACTGCCCCTTTGTATTGCAATGAGTCAAATCCAATTTCCTATCATCAAACTTGTAGATGGCAGCCAAGAAAATTATGTTTAATTGAGTTGAACTATAACACTGAATTTGTAACTTTGCTGAATATGGATTGTCTCACTGTCCAGCTTTCTCACTCAGTTTGAGGTTTTACTTCTGCATTTCAGGAATTAAGCAAGAGGCACATCGATTCTTTCGAAGGAGACTAAACAGAAATAATTAAAGGAATTTGGACCTGGCCTAAAATCTGTCTGAGACTGGAACCTCTTGTTCCTGACAGGATCCAGGAAGCAGTGCTTCCACATTTATTTAACAGTGAGAATATATCAGTTTGTTCAAAAATATGGAATCCTTAATCATCCCCAGGTTACACTTACAGTTGTGGTAGACCTTACTACGAAGCACTGTCTCCCATGGGAGATGAACTGGTGGTTCCAGCCACAGCAGCCTGACAAAAATTCCCACTAGCAATAAACATCTTATCTTTCCACTTGACCTTGTACTTGGCTATTTCCTGAAAGAACTATCTAAGGTCAGGAGGAGAATTCCTGCTTTGGGCTCACAACTCGACCTTTGAGTTTCAGGAGTGGGCCTGTCCACGGCTGAGGAGAGTCTTCTGGTTTCTTCCCACCAAGAACTTGTTTATTGTAGCCTCAGATGAATCTTTCCTGTAACTGTGGTTAACCTCTTCCTATGGTTAGGCTCCTTATGATTCACCTATGCTAAGTATTTTGCAATTAAACTCCCCCATAGAGCAAACCAAGCCTTTATTATAACTGCAGAAGGCTTCTTTGTCTGGCTGAACCGGGTCTTCTACTTTTGTTCCCATGACTTTTTCATAACAGGTTTGCGAGTTCTCATCCTTGGGTTGCATACTGCTGTGACCATAAGCTTTCATCAGATGGTTTTAAAATACAGACAGAAAAGGTGGTGGTGGTGGTGGGGTCTTTCAGTCTACTTCATATAGACTTCTATTCTTTGAGGCTAATCCTTTGTTCTTTGGTGGAAAACAACATTTTTATAAGACAAGTGAATCATACATTGCCCTGAGCAAAATAAGCCCCCAAAACAGAGGAAGGTACGTATCTTGGGACATTCCTAAAATCACAAACATAAGCAATGGGCAAAAAAAGGGCATCTATCACAGCAAAAAAATCTGCACCATGTAAACAACTCCAAAAGTAAATGCACGAAAAAAAGGTCTGAAAACTTACATCATAATGAAAGACACTTTTGAGTAAAAACAGTATTGGCAATATCTAATTATTGGTGAAATCTATTAGGAAAATTTTTCATGTTCTGAAAGACTACTCAGTTCAGTAACAATGCTTCAGGATTTCTGTGTGAGAGTTTAAAAGCTTTTCAGCAAATTCAGGGGAAGAAATGAAAGGTTTAGTTCCAAGTCTGAGCCAAAGTTTGCTGTGTAGTTAAAAAGAGTAAATGAACTTGTGGATTTGACTCCTGTGTCTCCTTCTCACACAGTGTCTTCTACACTTGAACGACGGAGCACAGAGCCTGAACACGAAGGCTTCATGTTTTATTAATGATGTCCAATTCATTTCCTGTTTTCATGCTGATAACCTACTGAGGGAGAGGAAGGGAATTCAGGTGGCAAGACCTCAGATTCATTTTTCTTATACCCATGAACAGTTCACAAGTGGGTATTTCACTAGCAAAATCTCTTTATTGCATGTATTACTGCATTCTCTGGGAAGCTGAACTGGGACGGCTGGCTTCACAGCTGCTGGCATACATCTCCAAAAGCCTCAGTGTTTTCAAGGCAAGTTCTCTTCAAGGTGATAGCTTTTAGTGTTTGATTCAATCAACGCTCAGTAGCTATTTTCATGACTGTCCTTTCTACAGGACTAACCTCATAATACACCAAATTATTACCCTGGCAGAAACCTCCTAGTCAAACAAAATTCGCATTAGCAATACCATTCACTGTTTGTAGAAATGCCAATTTATTCCCTATTAAAGACAAACCAATGCAGCGTTCAGCCCAGTAGCTATTCCCAGAGATTTTATTTTTTGACTGAAATAATGTTACCAGTCCTGCAAAATGGAGCAGTTTTTAAAAAAGCCTAATGCTTTCTGCAAATTTCCCTTTTTTTTTTTTTTAAAAGCATAATTTCCTCTGTGTCTGTAATATTTACCATGAGTGAGCACATCCTTTATAAAAGGCCTTCTTCAATACAGTGTTGAGAGTGAGTTCCTAGAAAAGACTGAATTTTAAATACCTGTATTTATGGGCTGGAGAAGAACAAGAACGTCACCTTACTACTTCAGATTGAAATCCTTTGCAGAAATTATTTCAGCAGTTGATGGAAATGTTAAAAAGTGTCCCTGTGTTCAAGACCTACTTACAATCCAGGTTCTTCCTTCACTATCTGGCAGGCTGATGAGATGGGAACTTGCTGAAGAAGGATCAGTCTTGTCCAGTACTAAGTGCCCAGTTTAGAAAATCATTCCTCATTGCTGCTAAGCAGGAGAAAACATCCCTTTCTAGACAGTAACCTCTTGTCCCATTCCAAGTGAATCTATCTATGCTTACAGTATTCTACAAGACAGAGCTACAGCGGGGTGGCTCTTACCAGGGGGGTACTGCCCATGTGGGAGATAAAATGTATTAGGAAATAAGTGTAAACTGTATCCTGGCACCTGGGGAAGCTTTAGCTTGTTCAGTATCTGCCAAACCTCGTCTGTCATACGTGTTATGGGTGTTTGAAACACAGACCTTGCTGGGCCAGTTGTGGGAAAACTGGACTGAACGTCTGGTTTGACTCAGTAGCAGTTCTGAACACCTTATTAGCTACTTTCTTTTAGAGACGTCAAACAGAAAAGATGAATAAGCTAAAAACTGACATCCCACTCAGAGCAGCAACCTCCCAGAGAGATAACAGAAGGGCTAGAGCGCCTGGGTGGACACCTGGCTATCAGCAGGTACTGTGATTTGATCCTGGGTCTGTCCTGTGCTTGTTCACATCAGTGTTCAAGAAAGAATCCCCATTTTCCTATTCCTCAAGCTGATAATACAACAAAGGCCTGGGTCTCACAAAACACTCCTGCAAATAATGTAAAATAACTTTTCAGAGAAAGATAAGAAAAATTAAATTCCCCCTGTGATTCTTGTACTGGCCAGAGATGCCCCAGTCTGTTTCAATGCTTCACATTCCCTTCAAGCAGCAAACACTTTTAACAACGACTTGCCTCTAGCTGCTTCTTCCTATAAAACTCATTGGCCACTTTCCCAACAAGAAAAAAAATCACTTCTTTCCACAGCCTGTGTGCAGCTCAGTGTGGCCATGCTCTGTGGCAGGAGGTGGGGTTGCACCACTGAGCTCCTGGTGTTTCTTTTAGAACATTTTTCTTTGAAAGATAACCAGAACTGTGATGAGATCGGTAACCTCCTCTGTGTTGGCAGGCAGACACGCATGCCTGGAGGTGCAAGTGCAAGTGTGTGGTCTTGGGTGTGGGGAAGAAAGGAGAAGGGTGGTGACCTAAATGTTGGAACGGAGTTCAGAGTAGACTTTTTTGTTTTGTGATGTTTTTTTGTTTTGTTTTGTTTTGGTTTGGGTTTTTTTGCCTTTCCTTGCATTGGGAACCCCCAGCACAAAAAAGCAGGAGTTCCGTGCCCCACCAGTGATATAATGAAAACATATCAGAGATGTGCTGCCCTCTGCTTTCTGAGCCTCTTGGCTGTAGACAGCCACACTTTTAGACCTTCCTCTGAAACGATGAGGACTAGAAATAGTATTATTTTTATCAAGGAGAATGGGGATTCTCAGATAAATAAGGACCTGTGGAGCTAGGACATACAGAAATATCCAAATGCTGCAATAGTAGTTATTAAATACGAAAACTGGCAACCTCACTCCCCCTAATATGTTTCACACAAACAGTGAGCTTGGACCCGATATACACAGACCCATATGTCCCGCTTGAGACCCAGTGCTCAGCTTCTTTGTGTCTCAATTATTTAGCCCTGGACTGCCAGGGCTAGAAGAGAGACAGGACTGAGGTACTCTTAAAATCATCCCTTATAGACAATATTTGTTTGATGTGTTGTTAATCTCCAGTGACAGAGATTCCACAGCACCCCCCAGCAATCTGCTCTAACAGTGACCTATCTCTACCATCAGAAGCATTTCCCTTTTTCCCCCCCTCCAGAGCCCAGTTTAAGCCATTATAAGAAACATATGGGAGAACAGAGTACTCCCCCCTCTTTGCTGCAACATTTTACATATATGATGGCTGCTCTACCATTTCCCTTTTGTCTTCTCTGGACTGAACAAAACATACTTTTGTCAGTCCTTCTTTGCACGTCATGTTTGCTGTTTAGTCATTCTTACTGTTCACTTCCAGATGCACATCAGCTGGAAAAAGTCTTATGGATTCCACTTAAAGTCTTACTGCTGTTCAATAGAGTGTAAGAATTACTGTGTGTCTTCAAATGACACTCATGCTTGTACACCTTAGTATGGTATTTGATTTGTTTTGCAAAATCCAAATGAGAGCTTAGATTGCATTTTCAGGCAATGGAAGTAAAGTGTGATGCAGTGCTAGGTGTTAGTAGCTGCCATTACTGAAGGTCTGACTGGGCACAAAGACAAGAACCGATGTTCCTATCCCCAGCACTGAGTAAAACATGTATTGCAAATAACATTTTGGGAATCATTTCATCACGTGCCCTGGCTGGCATTGCTGATAGGTCCTAGCGTCTGCTGTGATTTTCTTCTCTTTTTAAAAGTTTTATCTAACAATCACTACCCGTACGGGTGTATAGCACCTTATTTAAATAAATACACTCCAGACCTGCAGCTATTGACTCTTCGCATATATTGCCAGTGTATTTTCTTATGCTTTGCTTTAACACCAGAAAACTGTGAAGTCCTGTGTGGAGGCAGCTTTTTTTTTTTTTTTTTTACTGTCATTGCAATAATAAGTGCAAGAAGTTTTCTGACTGTGGGGGAAAATGAATCCATTTGAAATCACTGACCTTTCTTTATGGTCATCTGCCACTTTGAACACTGGTTATTCTGATCTTGGGCTATAAAAGGAGGGATATTTACCATTGAAAAGTGAATAGCTGCCAACTATCAAGGCATCACTAAGCTCTGCAGACAGGTATTGTCATAGGGTGGCACGTTATGTAAGCACTCCTTAAATGCAAGTTACTCTACATTCTTGGCAGCAGACCACATGAAATTTCCCTTCAGATGTTGATGGGATAAAAAAAAAATTATATATATGAAAATCACCTTATCATTTACAATGCAAATCTTGGAAGGAAAGTTAGTAAATTAAGTTAGAGATTCACCTAAATTAAGCTGGCATTCTATTCTGGTGCTTCAAACTCTGAAAACATTGCTGGCTGACAAAACAAGCCCTGGAATGATTAGCAAAAACCCTCCTTCAGAGGCAGCAGACGAGCAATCCCTTTGAACCTTCACAGCACATCATAAACGCTCAGCAGACTTACAGTGTGGCAGTCCCAGTGCTATCAATTATTTACCCTTTTTCTGTTTACCTTCAGGCAGCAAGTAATTATTTTTAAATATTAATTTAGTTGTGTCATGTACAGTTTGTGGTTTAGCCCTGAGATCTGAGATATAGAAAAGCAAACGGCATCTCAAATCAGATTTAGCTAGTGATGCACTGATAGTCGGATCCCCACTCCAGCTGCTCAGCAGCTACACTGAACTTCTTCCACTATTAGAAACAGAACTCTGTTCAGGGCAGGAAAGTGAAAGGAATTTTCTTAGTAGGAAGAGGCACTTGTTTTTAGCCTAAAAGTCCCAGAAACTAGAAAATCTAAATAGGAGAACATTACTTTATTCTAAAAAGTTTTGGGTTTTTTCAGATGAAGATTNATTTTGGTTTTTTTTTAAGAAAAAATCCCCCCCCCCCCCCCCCTTTTTGTTTCCCTCAGAATTTTTCCCAGAGTGTTTAATTTTCTTTATCCTCAGCTAATTTAGGCTAAAAAGAAGCTGGCTGTTGTTTCTGCAGCCCTGAGAGAAAGAGATCCTAGGAGACAAGAATCACCTTCCTGCACTGAAAACACCACTTCTTAGCACCTGAGAAGAGAGGATGGCTCGTCAGCTCACATGAATGTCTTTCCACAAGGGACTGGTTCTTTCTTTTTAAAAGTTTCTACTAGAAAACCAAATACTCACTTTGCTATATTTGCATGAAGATATAGATGTGTGCCCACAGAGAGGCTGATGCAGTATCAAGTTTAGGGCAAACTGCTGGTTCCACCGATGGCAGCAAGATTGGTATCTTCCTGAGGAAAAATATTTTTGAATTTTGGAGTCTTTTGGTGTTCGTTTTTTTGCACTGTTGCACTTTCAGCTTTTTCTTAGCATAAGCTCTTGACAGAAGCCTTGATTTTAGCTGTTCCTGAGACAGAATCAAGGAGAAATGGAACTCTGACAATGAAACTTGAGTAACTTCACTGGTATTGCTGATATTCTGGTGGCCCCAGCCACCTCGTTCCCACCCTGCTAGGTTCTGCACGGTTCTATAAACACCAGAAGCATCTCCTGACAAAGAACACACCACCATGGCTTGAACTGAGATGCTGCACTGGAAAACAAATATGAGAAAAACCAGAGGAAATATCACATGCTTACAGGATCACGCTAAGGTGCAACACTGTTCCAGTGAAGGAATGTTTGTAAAATAACCTCGTGAAGATCAGTGTTTCGTGAAGAGAAAAACCAAGAACTGCATTTGGTCAAGTCATATTCTTCCCCTGCCTTTGTCTCATGGGTCCTGTCTACTCCCTCCCCATCAATCTTGTCCCATTATTGTTGCTGCTACAACCTTGATAATGTGTTTTCAGAGAGAGACAGGCCATGTCACGCATCTTGTTTCAATCTAAGGAGGAAATAGCAACCTCTGATTCACCTCCAGTCCGTGTCGTCCTCCCCGCACCCTCCCCCCGCAATTGTAAATGCGGACCGCAAGGCTGAATACCAGTAGCCTAGTTCATATGTATTGTGTGACTGGAGACCCAGTACAACACATGAACTTGACTTTTTGTAGCCTGAAAGCAATCTGCTATCCAACAGAATAGGTCCTTGGGAAGAGCCAGAAACTTTGCTTTAGCTCTAATCCCTAATATCATGCAGCATGGTTAAGCTTAGACCTTTAATGTTAGCTGTACATACTTTACAAAAATTCTGTTACAAAGGATTTTTCTTGAACCAAAGCAATCAGAAGCCTATCGCTCCTATTTCCCATTCTGAACTCCTATTTGACTCTAGGTCAGACACTGGTATGTGAATTTACGTATTATGCACTATGAAGCCATAAAGCCTCCCTGTTCTGGAATTCTCATGGTACATGCCTACCTCTGACTAACATGGGAAGAAAGGACAAGGACATCTAAGAGGGGGTCAAGCAAAACATCCAAAAGCAAAGGAAAGGCAGCATGGAACAGGAGCACAAAAGCAAAAATTTATTATGGCAACAATACTCTATCTTACCGTGACAGGAATGAAAGCATCTATTCTCTTAAAAAAAAAAAAAAAAAAAAAAGGACGAGGTAGAGAAAACTAGTTCCGTGATGAAGGACCTTCTGAGTAGCAGGTACCTGAACTGGACTTTTCCTCAGCATCACTGTGGCCCCATTGAAACAGAAGTGTCACAAAAGTGATCAACAAACCTACAGCAAAATTGGGAAAACAGAATCAGAAATTCAATGCTAGCCATTAAGGCACATATGTTTGAAATCATTAGAAGATCAACTGTAGAATTCAGCTCTTCAGATACAAGTGGTATAATAGTGTGGGCTTGTTTTGACCTGTGCTTTATTTTGCCCCTCTGTAGATGCCTCCCCAACAACATGACACAAACTGGAGCAACAGAGGGGGGCCTCCTGCCCATTATCAAAATTAATGAACTTCCAAAACTTCTATCTGATCCATGGGCATTGTGTCAGTGTTAGCAAACATCTCTGAGCTGGGGAAATAACCTCAATTTTGTTGGCTTGGCTCCCATTTACCTCGGTAGCAATGCTGACCAAATGCTGCCTGGACAGATGCCAAGTTTCTCTTAATCTTGGTGAGCAGATTTAGATCACATCCTTTCACTAAGTCATTTTGTCCAAGGTGAATGAGGATAATGCCTGAAGAACCAATTCGTGTGTTAAGGATAACAATGGTGACTCCACTCTTCTCACCAGGTGCTGGGCTGGTACACCCTGTTCCTGAAGCAAGTAGGCAGAAAGCCACAGACCCCAAAAGTGAATCAGTTCCTTCAAAGGTGTAAGTATAATACACACTGAGAATATGTATATTCTACCCTACAGGGCCAAAATAATTTATTTTTTCAGGTTAAGTCTGTCTCATCTTCTGATACAGATTTTTACAGCCAAGTTACTTCTGAACTGAGCTATGAGTAGGTCAATCCTATCTTTCGTCTGCTTTTGCTAGGTTGCCTAGTAGATGTTTGATGACAACAGTTTCAAACTGAACACAGGGGCAGGGGAACAGAATGAATCATAAAATGATGGGGACGACAGACATCTCTGATATCTTGAAATGAAAGTTTCTCTTTTTTATAAATCCACATTAATTCACTGTATTAATGAGCAGCATGCTAGTATGACATAGCCTTTTCTTCATGGCCAACTACTGGTTCCTGTGAAAAAAAAATATTAAGAAAGCCACAAAAATAATGGCAAGGGCAAGAGTAACTGGAACTAAACATTAATTGTTTTGGGTCATTGTGAGTTAGAAACAAATCTAAAGTCTAAAACATTATCTAAAACAGCACTGAAAATCAGGCCCCTATCTGAACATAAATCAGAGGTCATTTCAAAGGTAGTAATTCCATAGCCCTCACATATTTAAGCATCTATAACAATGTTGCTAGAACTTATTTTTCAAATACATCACACACAGCTGATACCCATGGTATTGTCCATGAGCTTATTTTTTGAGGGGAAACAAAGAGGGGCAAAACAGCTGAGTTGAAAGGTTGCTTTTAAAAAAACCCAACGTCCCCCCCCCCAAAAAAAACCAACCCAAAACCAACCAACAAAACCCCACCCCAGCCAAACCCCCCAAAACAGGGAAGAGACACATACAGATATAGTTCTGGTAATCCACATATAGCTCCTGTTAGAATGAACTGACACACAGTTTGCTAGGCATATCACAGAGATCCACATATCCACAAACACCCTGTCTAACCATTAGTCATGACAGAGTGAATGAATGAAAGAATAAAAGAGTTATAGCAACTAGACATGTAGGTGACTCACACAGATACAAACTGGTTTTGTCAATTCTATTTTTTAATCAAGAGAACAGGCAGTACTACTGAATATCATACTGTGGGTGTCACAACAGCAGGTTTTTCAGACAGAATTTAAATGAGTAAAAACATAATGCAACACTCCAGAAAGAATTCTACCACACGGACTAAAGGCAGGAGATGCAATGGTGCAGATAGCTCCAAGTCAAATGCTATCTGTTTATACCTCCTGGAAAGCAACATCCAAAACTGTGAGCCAAACCTGAAAAAATTCTGTGAAGACAGTGTCTCTGTCTTGTGATGGATGGTTTCATTTGGTCTAAAGAGCAGACAACAGAGGAACTCAACCCAGAGTTGCAGATTAGGTAGAATACCTTAAAAGGTAGGACTAAGGGCTTGGCTGTGGCACAACATTACTTAATACCATGGAAAGCCAGCATAAAGGAGAGAAGACAATGTTGTAGCATTTACAGTAGTCCAGGATGCAGTATTATTTTAAGCTTCCAGAAGGTTGGTTGCTTTATGCCAGATATATAACACTGTTGCTGTACAGCCGAAAGATGGCACGGATTTTTAAGCCCAAAACAATGTTTTCTTTGATGAGGCAATCTCCGTATCAGTCACAGAAGATGAAAAACATTATTGTGGATCTATTGTCTACACTGCTGTAAGACAGGAGTGAAGCTGAAGCACCACAGACCAGGTCTGGAATCAGCAAGAAATATGAAATACCACTGCTGTATCATTCCTGAGTGTAACATGCCGTACTACATTGCTTGTAGTATGAGTGCAGCAGTCAGATACTCTGATTTCAGGTAGAAAGCAGCCTGAGTTCCAGTTCTGTAACAGCTAGACATGACCCAAGCACCACTAGCATCTGACTTCAGGCTTCAGCCTAGCTCTTGTTCTTGATACTTTTCACAGAAGTCATGTCATTGTGAAGCAAATGGGAACGTCTGTCACGTCTTATAAATTTTATATGGTGACCTGTTGTTTTTTGACACGGTTTTCTACGGCAATTCAAGGACATGTAGGTAGAAAAACTTTTGTGCCTGAGCGCCCCTCAATTTCTTCATGCGTTAAGAGACATTCGCACCTATTTCGTCTGCCTGGCTGGTGCCTGAGGAAGGGAGGGCTGAAGCAGCACAACCCCCCGCGCCGGGCAGAGGCGAGGCGCGGTGCCCCGACCGGCGGCGACGGGCGCCTCCGGCCGCTCCGGCCCCTCGCTCCGGCCCCGCCCGGGCGCTGTCCCGGTGCTGAGCGGCCGCGGCGGGC
>VZTQ01015363.1:0-13854 GCA_013400755.1 Pelecanoides urinatrix | reverse complement strand
TGCTTGGGAAGAAAAATGCCATAGCCACAAACCTGTGGAGAGCCCATGCTGGAGCAGGCTCCTGGCAGGAACTGCGGCCTGTGGAGAGGAACCCATGCAGGAGCAGGTTTTCCGGCCAGGAATTGTGGCCCGTGGAGGACCCATGCTGGAGCAGTCTTTTCCCGAAGGACTGTGGCCCATGGAGAGGACCCACGCTGGAGCAGGGGAAAAGCGTGAGGAGGAAGGAGCAGCAGAGACAAAGAACTGACTGCAACCCTATATTCCCCATCCCCCCCTGCACTGCTCAGGGTGGGAGGAGGTAGAATAGCCAGGAATGAAAAGAGTGATGTTGGGTCTGGGAAGAAGGGGGAGTAGGGGGAAGGTGTTTTAGGTTTTGTCTTTGTTTCTCACCATCCTACTCTATTTTAATTGGCAATAAAATAAATTAATTTTCCCCAAGTCGAGTCTGTTTTGGCTGTGACGGTAATTGGTAAGTGATCTCCCTGTCCTTATCTCGGCCCATGAGCTTTTCTATCTTAGTTTCTCCCCCCATCCTGTTGAGGAAGGGGAGGGAAAGAGTCCGGCAGCCAGCCAAGGTGAACCCACCACCAAATGTAACCTCTCTTGCTCATTACTTTCAGATCTTGGCTTAGATGGATAAGGAACTGGCTGGATGGCTGCATCCAAAGAGTTATAGTCAACGGCTCAATGTCCAAAAGGAAAACAGTTAACGAGTGGTGTTCCTCAAGGGTCTGTACTGGGACCAATACTATTTAATATCTTCATCCGTGACATAGATAGTGGGATTGAGTGCACCCTCAGCAAGTTTGCGGATGACACCAAGCTGAGTGATGCAGTTGATTCCCTAGAGGGAAGGGATGCCATCCAGAGGGACCTTGACAGGGTTGAGAAATTACCCATATTGGATGATCTGATTTTCTAGGAGTACCTTGGGGGCAGCGTCAAAGCAGAACTTCTTAACTGGGCTCTGTCCAAGTTGACTCCTATAGAATCACTGAAGTGTCTCTGCACTGGGATATCCAGTGTTGCAGATTTCAGGAGGGTTCATATACTCAGACACAATGCCAGCAACATTTTGTGTATTCTCAAATAAGTTTACCCCTGAACCAGAAATGGCTTCCTGTAGAAAGATAAAGCCAACTGGAAATTTGAAGCCATGGGGAGGTTTTCTAGTTTTACCCTATTTATTTCTTTGCAAACTTGCTGTGTTGTCCATTAGAACAAAACAGAGAAGCGACCATAAAAGTACGGACCCTTGAGGGACACCACTTGTTACCAGTTTCCATTTGGACATTGAGCCATTGACTGTAGCTCTCTGGATGCGACCATCCAGCCAGTTCCTTATCCATCTAACAGACCATCCATCAAACCCAGATCTCTCCAATTTAGCGACAAGGATGTTGTGGGGGACCATGTCAAAGGCCTTACAGAAGTCCAGGTAGATGCCATCCGTAGCTCTTCCCTTGTCCACCGATGCAGTCACTCCAGCGTAGAAGGCCACCAGATTAGTCTGGCACGATTTGCCCTTGGTGAAGCCATGTTGGCTGTCCCTAATCCCCTCCCTGTGTACCATATGCTTCATCATAACTTCCAGGAGGATCTGTTCCATCATTTTTACCAGGCACAGAGGTGCGGCTGACTGGTCGGTAGATCCCAGGTCCCTCCTTTTTACTCTTTTTAAAAACGGGCGTGATGTTTCCCTTTTCTCTAGTCACTCGGGACTTCGCCTGACTGCCACGACTTTTCAAATATGATGGGGAGTGGCTTGGCAACTACACGAGCCAATTCCCTCAGGACCCTGGGATGCATCTCGTTGCGTCCCATGGACTTGTGTACGTTCAGGTTCCTCAGGTGGTCTCAAACCTGATCTTCTCCTACGATGGGTGGGACTTCATTCCCCCAGTGCCTGCCTTGAGATTCAGGGGCTCGAGAGATGTGGGAAGAGCCAGGGAAAACTGAGGCAAAAAAATTGTTGAGTACCTCTGCCTTCTCCATGTCAGCTGTCACCAGATCCCCTGTCCTATTTATCGGGGGGGGGTACAATTTCTTTTGTCTTCCTTTTCTGGCCAACATACCTGTAGAAGTCCTTCTTGTTATTCTTCACATCCCTTGGAGAGACCTTGATTAAGAAATCGTCCTCGACGCACTCCAAGAGTCTCCTGGACTGCTTACAGCTTGCTGCGCTGCTCTTCCAGCAGATGTCAGGGTGATTGAAGTCCCCCAGCAGGATCAGAGCCTGCGAGTGTGATGCTTCCCATAGCTGAAGTAAGAACGCTTCATCAACAGGCTCCCTTTGAGTGGGCGGCCTGTTGTAAACACCAGCCACAAGCTTTCCTTTGTTGGCTTGGCCCCTAATTTTTACCCATAAGCTCTCAAGTTGTTCATTGCTGTTTTTCAAAGACAGCTCTGTGCAGTCAATCCATTCTTTTACAGGAGGGCACACCCCCCCTGCCCCTCCTTCCTTGCCTGTCCCTTCTGAACAGTTTATAGCCATCGATTGCAGCGCTCCAGTCGTGCGATTCATCCCACTGCGTTTCAGTGGTAATGATCAGATCGTAGCTTTCTAGCTGCACAGTGGCTTCCAGCTTCTCCTGCTTGTTACCCATGCTGCACGCATTGGTATTGAGTCACTTCAGCTGGGCTACCTACCTTGTCACCTTTTTAGAGGGACAAGCCCGAATTCCTTTGAGGCATTTCACAGGTGTTTCCCTGTTGGTTCCTAATACATCAGCAGCCCCTGGCTCTTCTCTGTTGCTCAAAACCGCATCCCCTTCCCCTGCTAAGTCTAGTTTAAAGCTCTCCATATCAATGGCTGCCTTTAAGCTTAAAGTGTCCATGTTGATTTACCAATTCAAATTATATTCATAACAGAGGTACAGATTAAAAAGGCTTTGTTGTTATACCACTGATTAACATTCTTCTTCTGAATGCCTTAGTTTTTCTTTGAACCCCTCTGCTATTGTCTACATCTTTAGTTCATCAGGTATAAATAGGATGGTATATAAAATAACTGTGATATAGTCCTCAGGAATTTATACTCGTAATTATTTGCCTTTACTCTCTACAAGGCTGGGAAGTCTATTGTCTAAGCGTGAGCATCACAGTGTAGAAAGATGCATTTGGGAGAAACGATCACAGGAAACTTACTTTTCTGGCTCTAATGTTTTTTGGCTTGAATAACATGGCTTCTTTGTCATCTTTGTAGCTAGTCTCAAGAAGTAGCTGCAGATGGGGAAACCTCAATAGTGTCTGTGTCTCAGCTGCATTTTCAGGAGGAAGTTGCGAATCACTTTAAGCTAGAACTAATTGAAATGTCTAAGGTCACATAGGGATGTTTTCCTGAGGTTTCCTTACAGAAATACCCGCTCCTTATGTTTAAAATAGGTCAACAGACTGACTTAAAACAAGGTGGAGCTTTCATTGGTTTATTATATGTTTATTTTTTAAAAAGGTATACTTTTAATATCGTGGGAGTTGAGAATAAAAATTTAAATTGGATGCCGGGATTTTACATGGGGGAAAAAAAGGAAAGGGTTGAATTTTTTGATAGTTTTTTTTCAAGGAAGCGTGTGAAAAGTAAGAAGAAATAGGCTCAATATGACATATACTTTATGCATTATATTCTTACCTTTCACCCTCTATCTCTCAGTAAATTTGTTAGTTTAGGAACTGCCTTCATTTGTACTTCAAATTACCTAATGTTTGCTTCAGTTTAAATACTAATAATTAATATAATTCATGCTGTTTTGTTTATAGATGCTGGTCTTTGGGTATAGTAAGAATAAATATCCATCTCTGTCACTGTCTTGCTGCTTGATTAAGGCTACAAATTAAACCATACACATCTGTGGCAAATTAAACTGCTCCCATTTAAAAAAAACCTGTTAACACATAATACAGCCCCTGAAGCAATTCAGCCTTATAAATTTATCCCAGAAAAATGAGTTTTATAATTGTTCTCTCTATGTATCAGTACAGAGCCTGCTTATTAAACATTTTGGAAATGCACAATTCTCTTGTATGCATCATAGTGTGGTAAAACAAGTTTGTTCATGCCCTGAGGTTGGCTGCTATGTTAATGTGTTATCTTTTGGGCTCAATTTTTCTGTTTTTTTTGTTTGTTTGTTTGCTTGTTGTTTGTTTGTTTGGCTTTGGTTTTTTTAAAGGGACATTTAGATGGTCCTTAGAAGGTAAATTTCCTTCTTTATGTAAAAAAATTAGAAGAAAAGGATGTTTTGCAAAGAAAGTAAAACTAAAAATACATCTGTAAAACACTCCTGTTAAAATATTATTTCCGAAATGAGCGTGAAAAGTAGTTCCCCCAATTTGATTTTACAGTAATTGAACCTGTTCTGAGCATTTTTAGAATTTACATTTTTCATCTTGGAGTCCTCTTCCATATGCCTTATCTTCTTCACTTGGTATGGCTCCATAGCAGTTCTATTGCAATAATGTTTTCTTATACTTGGCATGCAGTGTACAAAGGTGTTCCTTTTTTTTTTTTTGATACTATTTTAATCCAGTTAATATTTCAAAGAAAATAACTGTTTACACACTACAGTTTTTAAAAGAATGCCTGTGTAACTGAAGCAACGTATACCTCAGTGGTTTAACTCGAATCACGGGAAAAACCTTGTATTGTTGAAGTAATATGTATTTAATTAGTTGAAGGCTTGAGAAAATGTGTTAGGATAATGAATGAATGAAACATGCTCTACAATAGAGTAGTTTCATAACTTACTACCAGCACTATTGTGAGCACAGAAAGGAGAAGAATCATGAGAGACTTCTGTTTCTTACAGTTGAAAGATTTATGGAAGCACCAGTCTCGATTGGTTATGATAGCAGCCTTGTTAGACTCGGAGAGCCCATCTCCCTCCCCCCTCCTTTCTCAAACACTGAAGGATTCAGCAGCAGTGCAGGTCAAAAAGAATCAGGGTTAAGTAATAATTCCAATTTGGAAGTCCAGGGAAATCTTAAAATCTGGTTGTGGGCTAATATTTTAAGTATACGTGCTTATTTTAGTCATAAGGAACAATTCCATGAAGCAAGAAAAAGTTCAGTGGAAAGAAAGATTAAGCTAATTTGTACGTTAAAAAAAAAAAATCAGCCTCAACTTTCAAAAATATATTTTTTACAAATTGTGTTCATAACAGATCTTATTAAGAGTAGAGGAATAAAATGCTTAAAGCACAACACTTGAATGACTGAACATTGCTCTAACTTACCCAAGCGCAAACCAGTTGAAATCAGCAGCGTAGAATTTTTTTCACTGACAGTTGTTTAGTCAGTTTTCCTTTCTGTTCTTAACCAGGATTATAGAAAATAAATATTCATTATCAAATTTTCCTTTTAGATAAACGAATTGGTGGATGCCCGTGATGTCAGCATTGGAGCCTGGTTTGAAGCTCATATAGAAAATGTTACTCGAGCAACAAAAGGACATAAGAACGGTAAAGCTCAAGTAAAGAGTGGCAATTCTTACAAAAGGACTAATGGAAACTTAAGTCAAGATCATTCTAGAGAGAATGCAAATTATTTGGACAGTACACCATCTACATCTTACTCAGACTGCATGGACACTGATGAAGAAGCTATTTATCATATCAAGTATGATGAGTAAGTGCTTCTGATATTATTTTGAGGACAACATATGTTATGATTTGGTGTATATAAACAAAGAACTTTGTTGAAGAAACTTGGAATCAAAGAGAGCAAGTTCAATATTGCAACCAAGGAAAGAAATATTAAAAAGCCATAAGGTCTTTCAGTCAGATATAATGAATATCCTGAGAGTAATGAGGGTGTTTTTTTCTTTTTTTCTTTTATTCACAAGTTCCTGTGAAGTATTAACTTTATCTTGACTTTATGAAACTCAGAATCCCTATCTCTAAGGAAAGGAAACTATGCATTGGATTTTTCTGTACTTGTTTTTCTATGCAAAATATAAGTTAATATTTTCTTTAAAAACTACTCTGCTCATATTCAGTTCCTTCCATTGAAGTCTAAACAAGTGTTTCATGGGAGCAAATTCTGGTGCTTGAATTGTTTAAATTTTGTTTTAAAAGTAATATTTATGCATGAGATGACAGGTTTGCATTTCATGTAGAGGTTTCTTGTAGAGAATCTGGTGACTGGGAACATAAAATCAGTTCTGAGCTGGAGTGAGGGTACAAAGGGATTTTTTATTTTTATTTTTTAAATCTGTGGTACAAGCAAACTTCAGAACCTACGACAGATGTGCTAGAGTAGAGGCTTTGTGCTGTAAACTCAGTGGGATTTGCAGGGATTTCTCACCACCAGCTTTTGCACTGATGCATTCACATAAATTGGATCCTAGTTTTTTAATGATGCCTTAATTTGCTGAAGCAGCTAACTAAGCTTCTAAACCAATGGCATCAATGAGAATTTTTTATTACAGAGAACAACAAAAACACCGCACTTTGGCATGTGAGATTAAAGGTAAAAGAACATACATTTACTTTACACAGAAGCATATTCAGTATTAGTCTTGTTGAGGATAAATTCCATTCAAGTTTTCAAAATACTTTTTTAAGTATTGATTTCAAGTTTTGTTGTTTTTAATAATTACAATTTAAACAGGTTTTGCTAGGGAAAAAACAAGAATGTTGAAGACTTAAGCTGAACATCTTTTAGCTGCTCTTGGCAATACTAGATACAACTTTTCTTTATATACTTACCTTGGAGGATAATATAGCTTTTCTCTGAACGTGGAGTTCAAATGCAGTTCTATATCTGCAACCATCAATTTTTTATCTGCAGATATGTTTGTACACACACAAAAAAAATAGATAGCTACAGTGTTGAAAGCAAAAATTTACTTAAAAAATGATAGATATGCATCATGGTATGCTTTCAAAGACCTGGTTCCAAGATTGGTTAATTGTGTAACATCACAGAAGTATTTAATTGAGCAAAGGGCAAAAATTTGAGAGAGTGTGTAATTATTGGAGTTAAATTATGTTCCTCTTTTGTAGATAGTGTCATTTTAGGTGAGTTAGAGATTCGAGGGAGAAGCCACCTGTGAAGTAGAAAGTATAGTCAAGCTGATCTGACTTGCATAGGTGTACCTATGCTTACAAAATGTCGATTTTACTTCATGTGTACCTTAAGATCTAGCTTTTCCAGTAGATGCAGACAGTCATCTTCGTCTTCCTCTAACACAATCTGTCACAGGTTTGTGTTCTTAGCCAGTGACCATCTTAAAACATTATGTCTTATCTAATTTTGCTTACGTCATGGTCATTTACTTGATTGGCCTGAAATATTAAAAGTTTGAGCTTTTGGGGAGAAAAGTTATTTTAAAACTTTCTAGCAAGCAAGATCTATGCATTTATCAGCTAATAGAGACTTCGGTAAAAGTTAACGGCCTACATATGACAAAACACAAGGCATCATTTGTGACACTTTGTATTTACCTTTCAACATCCCACTTCTTTGTTCTCTGAGTGGTAGTTAACATGCACATTCACATGGTGGGTGGTTGTGCATGCACTCATAACACTGGCTTCAGAAATTAGTCTTTTTGCCTTTTTGGTATCCGTAGAGCACACGTATCAAACACAAGGGAGGAAGAATACATGGATAAATAGGGTAGTGTGTACTGTGCGTCCTTCAGTTCTCAGTTCCAGATGTTCTTATCCTATTTGCCATCTCTTTGTGCTTGTTCTTTGAGGTTCATATTCTACTACTAGTTCCTATTTCTTTGAGGTTCATATTCTACTACTAGTTCCTATTTCTTCTGTGCGTGGTTGCTGTTCCTGGATGCTTAGGTTTGGGCTAGGCTGCGTGACACCAATCCACCTTGACAGCCTTTTCTTACCAAGCCTTTTCTTACTGTGTTCTTCATTGAAGTAGCTCATTTCTCCTTCCTTCTATCTCCTACAGCAGATGATTTCACCCTGGCTGAAGGGCTTTAAGCTCCTTGCCCACAACAGGAGAATTCCTGCCAGAGATGGAAGCAGTTGCTTTTTCTGCTTTGGGAAACTGCATGTCTCTGACAAGCAACCTGCAGATGGAGACGATAAGCCTGGTGCCCATAAAGCCATCAAAATGTCTTTCTTACATTATGGAAAAGACTATGGGGTTTGCCTCTGACACAGATTGACAGCTGCTCAGATCCTCACTGAGATCATCTCAGTATCTAGACTGGTTCTCCTTCACTGCTTGTTTTATTATCCAGTCTAGAAAAACTGTCCACCAAGAAGGCTACAGCTGAAGGACAAGTCTGTTGTAATGCTTTGAGATGGGGTTGACAAAGACCTACGCTTTGTTTCTGAGACTTCGTGTTACAGCAAAGATTGTTTGATACCCGGCTGTTGTGGCAGGTCCAGTCTGACAATGCATACACACAAAAAAGGGGGGGGGGGGGGGGGNNNNGGGGGGGGGGGGGGGGAATCAAACATTAATTTTCTTTCTGTTTACATCTGGAACTGACTACTCAGTGATGTTTATTCAGGAGATACTGAAAAGCTATTCACCCTTGAACTCAACATGAAGCCCTCCACTGTCATAGATCTAGCTCTTTGGACCAAGCTTCCTAGTACAGGTCTATTTCTCCTAGCTGTCTTCAAACCCCAAAGATCCCACAGGTCTCCACTTAAATGGAGATCTAGAGCTGTTCCTTTCCTTTTCTTTTTTTTTCCCCCCCCTCAGTTGTGCCATTAGTATTGACACTGGTCAATTCAAGAGCAAGTCAAATGTTCCTACCAACCTCCTTGTAGGTATTGAAAGGCTGCTATTAGCTGCCGCCACCACCACCATCCCCCCGCCAAGCTTTTCCTTCGCCTGACTGAACAAGCCCAGTCCCCCAGCCTCTCCTCACAGAGCACATCTTGACGGCCATCTTGCCAGCCCTCCACTGGGCTAACGCCAGCTTGTCAGCATCTTCCTTGCATTGAGGGACCTAAACCATACATAATATTCTAGATATGATCTCACAAGTGCTGAGTGAAGGGAAATAGTCACTTCCCTCAATCTATTGCCTATGCTCCTGCTGACCGCCTTTGCTGCCAGGGCACACTGCTGACTCATGTTCGGCTTGCTGTCTACCAGGACCCCCAGGTCCTTTTCTGCAGAGCTGCTACCCAGCCAGTCATTCCGCAGCCTGTATTGTCACAGGGGGTTTAGTGGGTTGACCCCAGCCAGCAGCCAAGTACCCACACAGCTGCTCGCTCGCTCACTCCCCTCTCCTGCAGGACGGGGAGAAAGTAGAAGGAAGGCGAGAAAACTTGTGCATTGAGATACAGTTTAAAAGGTGAAGAAAAAGCTGCACACGCAAGCCAAGCAAAAAGAGGAATTCATTCACTAATTCCCATCAGCAGGCAGATATCCAGCCACTTCTTGGAAAGCAGGGCCTCAGCACACATAACGGTTGCTTGGGAAGACAAATGTCCTAACCACAAACGTCCCCCCCTTCCTCCTCTTTCCCTGAGCTTTTATTCCTGAGCACGATGTCACGTGGCATGGAATAACCCTTTGGTCAGTTTGGGTCAGCTGTCCCAGCAGTGTCTCCTCCCAGCTGCTTGCACACACCCAGCCTACTTGCTGTGGGGGCAGAGTGAGAAACAGAAGGCCTTCATGCTACGCAATTCCGGCATGTAACTTCTGTTGTGTCTTGAGGGTCACCATAGGATTTTAAAAGAAAGTCAATAAATAAGAAAATACCTTTACTAACCATATTTGTATCTAGCAATATTTTTTTATTAAGGTTTTACTGACATGGATTCTTTAGTGAAAGTGAGAAAACTGAAAATATTACAGAATTTTCTTAGTATGTTTTTTTTTCTTGTATTAGCTTGATTTACATAGCCCAGCATATTCCCATTTTCTGCTACCTTAGTTACATACTCATCTTGTATATTTGAGAGTTTAGTTTTTAATTTAACATTGTGGTCATTCATGTAAATGACATGTTTAAATATAGGATGAAATTTGACACGGAGTAAGTAGCAGTACCTAAATTAGATCTATTTTCTCTATGCTTATTTTGGTTTGTTATTTAGGACAAATGAAAGGGAAGGAGAGAAATAGTCTAGATAGTGGAGGTCATAGGATGGAAAATATACTATTTTTTTGTGCAATTACAGTATTAGATATATCTGAGGTCAGAAGTTTACTATAAAAGTACGATTTATTCCTTATATGATGTAAGGACTCATGAGGTTCAACAAGGCCAAGTGCAAGGGGTCAGNTCTGAGCAACCTGCTCTAGTTGAAGATGTCCCTGCCCACGGCAGGGGTGTTGGACTAGATGACCTTTAAAAGTCCCTTCCAACCCAAACTATTCTATGATTCTATGATTCTATGATAATGAGGAACAGCATTATAGTGCTTAATGTAATTAGACATGATTCCAAAAGTGTGAGTTAGACTCAATCTCAAAGGCTTGTGACAAATGGTGTTCCAGTTATAAAAAAGTATCTGGATGTTCAATCTGTGATGTTGGTTATGGACAAATATGAATGCTAGCTGCTTCTTTCCTGTGTCCCATTGAATATAAATATTGGTGTACCTTAGCCTATTGAAAGGATTCCTTAGACCAGGCTTAAGGTGAGTGGTAACAACTGTAAAAGCCTCTGCACCTAGTAGTCTTTTATTTAAAAATAATTATTAAAAAATAATGAGACTTCTTGCATGTCGGGCAGAAGTTGTGAGACCTAGAGCGGGAAGATATATTCATTTAACACACTTTTTGCCCTCATATCTGTAAAGTTAGAGCACCCCATTACTAAAAGTTGTAGAATAAATAGAGAGATGGAGAAGTCATGTAAACAGTGTGGTTTTTGCAATACATAATAACATCCTTGGTTTTTATCCTTGATCCAGCTTCTATATAACAGAGGTATTGATTTAGACTAAAACCAGATGAAATGTCTTGATTATTCAAGTAGACTGGCTTTTTAATTTCATGAGGTGAATGATTAAAAGGTTACATGTGGGTTTTTTTCTAAAGAAAATATTACAATTATACTTTCCTCAAACCATGTCACTTTGAATTTTTCCTTTTTTGTAAATCAGGAACTTTTTTCTTAAATTGATAATACTATCTGAGATCAGATGCATGTCTGTGCTGGAAGAGAGGAAGGTAAAAAATGACTGTAACTTCTCATATAATTACTTCAGGACTAACTTGGCATCCAGAGAAAAGCATGGAGTAATAAGGTTGAATATTGTTCCTTTACAGTTCTCCTGTGGTCTGGAAGTTCAGAAGTCAAGCACAAATGAGTGAAGAGAAGGGCTCCCAAGTGTGCTTTTTGTTAAGTTTCTTAATAAACTCCTGGAAGACATGTATTTCAGAGCTGATGGAAGAGTTGTAAAAAAAAAATTCACTTTCAAAAGCCTGATAGTTTGGCAGTTGGATGTTCCATTCTAGAATTTGCATGATTTCTAGGATTTTTTTCTGTGGCCATCTAAAAAATAATTCAGTTCAGAAGAAATTCTGTCCTCACAATAGACCTTCAGATATGCACTTGGAAGCAGCATCCATTAGAGAGGTATGTAAAAGGCCTCTTGAAGCATCAAGCATCTTGTGAAAACATAAAGTCAAATCTTCTTTACAACATTCTACACATGGAACCAGAAAACTGGATTCTGAGAGGGAAAGTTTCACCCGTTTTTAAGCTATCTGTTCCTCCAAAGGAACGTTTCTCAACTTAAGTCTCTGAGCAGGTAGTAACAGAAGAAATTCAGTGATAACTACCTTCTTTTTTCTTTTCTTGAGAGTAGCTATTTTCTCTTCTGTCTATAAAATGGGATATTTTGGGTGCTTGGTTTTGATACATGATCTTATTCTATTAGTGCTGCCCAACAATCTTCTTTCTTTAGATTCTTTTCATTGGATGCATCTCAGAACAGAGATGGAATAGCTGTTAAGGATAAAAATGCTAGAAATGCATCAGTAATACATCGTGAAAGATTCTTTTCAGAGATAAGAAAGATGGCACAGA
Organism: Pelecanoides urinatrix; assembly: GCA_013400755.1. Lineage (NCBI taxonomy): Eukaryota > Metazoa > Chordata > Aves > Procellariiformes > Procellariidae > Pelecanoides > Pelecanoides urinatrix. The sequence continues at coordinate 1,886 of VZTQ01015363.1, read as the reverse complement.
ACTGAATCTGGGACAACAGAACTCTTAGTGTTGAATAACTCTTATGTACCAGAAATGCTATAAATCACACTTGTTTAAATCATTTGCTTGATAATGACATCAGAATCTTCTCAATGTATATTGGTTATCTTTCCAGCCACACTTATATATACCGTTTACAGTTAGTTTTCAGTAGATTTTTCTATTGTGTGCATAAACTATATTTCTACTTTGTTTTTATCTATCTTCATCTTTAGTATTCTGAGGTTTAAGTCCTGTTTCAATTTTGGAGTTAAAGTAAACTGGTTCTCCCTCCACTATATGCTACTTTCTCTTTTTCCATGATTCTTCAAATAATTCTGCAAAAAGTTTTATTGCAAGATAAGAGCTAAGTCCAATCAGTATATTAAACTAATCTGTTTTAGTTTTAGGAAGTCTGTTGGACTATAATGCTATGTCATTATCCAAGCTCTGCAATAAAAAAGAAATTATCTTACAGTTGCTTTATGCATCATTTTTATTACCTGTAGACAAATGTTTTATTGCTTCTGTGCATATTTTAATTCACAATAATTATTTTGATTATCACATAGCTGTAGAATGGTTGTTCTTTTGAAGGAAAACTGCAAGACAAAAGGTAAACACAAAAACCAAGTAAAATAAAAGTTTTACAAACCATGGAGTTATGTCCCATGAGGCTGTCATTTGAATAGCAGCTCTATTGCAAATACCTCTCTTATGATGTTATTATTCATATCCTACAGTTTGATAAATTAGAAAGGAGCAGTAAATGGTGGGGAAAACCACTTTTTTGCTTTAGCTTTGTTATTAAGGATAGACGTGTTTATTATTGGGCCATTGGCTTATATAAAGATACAGACACATTTAAACTATTGTGGTTCCTGGTGTGGTTTGGTGGGGTTCTCACCCCCTCAAATAAACTTGAATAATGTTTCAACAAATTCAAGCCAAATTCTGTGTAGCTGTCCAGTAAAAGGCAAACAATACTAGAGACAGAGTATTAGTTCTCAGTTTTTTCCCTAACTTATCTATGCAGTAACAAACCAGGGTGTAAGATTTAATAGAAGATATCTAAAGGCAAAACCCATTTAGTTAAAAGAGAATGTTTCAATTCATGTCAGTGGACCTTGAATCAACTGTTAAAGATTAGACATATGACTTTGTCAGAGCCCTCACATTTAAGCTGCTATCAGCAGCAGAAATTTCTTTATGCAACAATGAAGTAAGCTACAATGTATATTTTTTTTAAGACCTTTGTATTATCTTGTTCACTACAGATAGGCATGTTGGAAAGTCACTGAGTCATACTTTCCTTAATAATATTAGAGTTTTGCCATTATGGTCTAAAAAACTATGCTATTTGTTATAGGACTTTAATACTATAAAGCATGTGTGTGCTTGTTAAAATTCCAAGAAATAAATAAATGATGGGGAATTAATTTAAGATTTATCATTCGAATTAATATTTCTTAAAAACAAACAGTGTTTTTAATAGCAGTTGTCTCCAGGTAGTAGGTGCTTTATTTTAATCTTTTAAACCTGTGCTGTGACCTGATTAAAACATCTAGTTTTAAAAACTAGTACTATTTTTATGGTGGAAGCCTCTTTTTACTGTGCAGCATCAGAAATGAACTTAACTAGAATCAATGGGAGGAGGGGATACCAGCAGGAGAGCTGAAGGTAAGCCAAGGGATGGCATGACATCACCTGAGGGTGGCAATGCTAGTGGGAACATTTATGCTGTTCCTGGGAGCACAGAGAGCTCAGGAGCACATCTGAAATGCTTGTACACCAACGCACATAGTATGAGAAACAAACAGGATGAACTGGAAGTGTTGCTCAGTTCCCAGAACTATGATATCACTGGTATTAGTGAGACTTGGTGG
>VZTQ01015362.1:56123-67356 GCA_013400755.1 Pelecanoides urinatrix | reverse complement strand
ACTGATCCAGACAAACTCTGACAGTGTTTCAATCTTTACTGTTTACCCTCTAGTGGAGGTGCCTTTCCCTGTGCCCAACCACTTCATGCCATTCTCCTTGGAGCTCCTGGGGCCCTTCAGGGAATCATGGAGCAGGCAGAGTGGCCAGGAGGGAGGGCAGAGCAAATGCCAGGCTGTAGTTGCTGTGGCACCGTGGGCATGTCTGTGCCAGCTGTGCCATGCTGTGCTATGAAACGGCTAGCACACTCCCAGGCTCAGGTTTTGGTCTGTTTTCCCTTCTCTTAGCCCAATATGACTTAAGTAATACTGCTAGTGATAGTGTATGCAGAGATGTTTTTGCAGTTTATATAGATGTACATTTACTAAATATTTTGCAAACCTCTAGCAGCAGAGTTATGCTACCACACTTTTCCTGGGTACTTACTGAATGCATCTTGCTCTGCTGTAGTTTTATTGCTTTCCAAGTGAGACAGATACTTCTGTGAACAGCAGCCACGCCTTGGATCTGCACTGCAGATGTACCTCTAATGTGAGAGGCATTAGAGTTGTTGGCATTTCCATGCACTGCATGAATTAATATTAACATTCTAGAAGAGCCTCTTAGGATAAAGGGAGCGAGCTTATAAAAAGGAAATTTACTTTCGTGGTGTTTGCCGTGCCCATAATGATTCTTCCCGTGTTCAGAACTGGATCCTCATAAGATGAAAAAGCTTTTATTTAAAAAATAACAATATACCTGTCTTCTGCACATGCAAAAAAAGAGAAAGTACTTCCTCCTTTTTCTAAAAAATATCCTGGTTTTTTATACATGCGAGTCTTAACCGCTTTTTCTGTTGCTTAATGGCCTGGTATATAGTATGTTCAATAATTTAAGACTGAGCTAAAAATGGGGTTGATCTACTTTCTTGGAATACCCTCTGGGAATATGCAGAAGAGAATTGGAGAAGCAATTATTTCATGCCACAGCTGTATATTTAACTGCTTTCTTTCTCACTCAAGTGGCATCTTGCATTCTCACAGCTGAGGTAATGGAGGAAGTTGGGACTCTTATGGGCATCAGTGAGTCATGAGAGGTGATTAGCACAGTAGCGTGGAACTTATCTCCTTCGTGCCAGGCAGTTCTTTGTGTGGACCATTTCTGATGAAAGTGCTCAGCCTTCAACACACATCTGTTTACTCAGGTCTTGATTAAAAAGCTAACTAATTAATCAATTGATGATGGCCTTGTCCATACATCCTTTTTTGATGCAGTGTGCATGAAGAAGAGTCAGGCTGAAACCATACTCATTTTTGTTCTGAGGGAACAGAGACTGCTATATGATTTGCCTCGTTTGTGTAGCACATCTGTACAGGCTGAAGATAGCACAGGTGTTGTCACAAGAGGCTGCTTCCAGCTGATCAATTTTCCAGTGGTAATACTTACACTCCACATCTCATCTGGGGAACCAATAAATGACTTACGTCATTTTTTGCCTCCTTGGCAACAGTCTTTTCCTGCAACATACTATGGGCTGGCTTAATGGAAATTACAGAGCAAAACACCCCTAGCAGCATAAACAAGGTGCAAGATGCAGGATGAAAAAGGCAATGAAGATCAGGAAGACTCTGGGTCTAGCCTGATGTGTACCCTGTGTGTGAAAGAGCATCCTGCTTCCTTGACAAGGCCTGGGCTGGCATTTCAGCCACTCACCTCTGAACACCAGGACAAGAGAAAATAAGCTCTGCTGTCTGACATAGCCATGCAAAGTCGCAGGAGGACACTTAATCAGTAGATGAGTCAGTTACTGAAAGCAAAATTGCAGGGCGTTGGAGTCCATGACAGATTACACTGAGTTTCTGACTCCTGTAGGACCTATATATTCCGTGCAGAACAAACTCGTGTCAGTGCCATCTAAAGAATAATGTGAGACCAGCTCAACTTTGAAGCTGAAGCCTCTACAGCTAACAGCACATACATATACAACGTTTTTATAAGGCAGGCAGCTTTGCACTATGCAGGAAATAGGTAGAACAGATGCAGTGCAGGGGGACGACCTTTGGCAATGTAACCACTGTGCACGGTTTCAAGGTAGCAATCCAAAATACACAAAGGGCTTCCAAAATCCTAAGGTTAAAGAAATGCAGAAAAATGCAGAGACTTTTTAGTATATTTTCTCCCCAATTGACGCACAAACTCCTTGTGTGGGGGTAAAATATTTACAGGTGGAAGGTTAATGTTTACAGCCTGTGCCTTTTCTAAGTTTGCCAGTAGAGTACTGGCAGAAAAAGCATTTTGCAGTGCTAAGCAGCTAAATTCAGAAGGCCTAGTTCTCTTCCACTAGTAGGTAACGTGATGCTTTAAATTTTGCTAATTATTTTTTAATGATCATTGTTAATAAGTAATACTGCAAAGACATGATTTCAGGTGGCACACACTGCATCTAAGCTTTTAAACTATTATGAATGCTACAGAGACTCCATCTCCTATACCTTATTCAGCACCTTAAGTTTGCCTGATGAAGCATCATTCTATTTTATCTCACTCTTGTGCTGCTCTTAGCACCTTACAAAGTACTCCTGCGTTTCACTGGTGGCAATAAGTGCAAGAAAGTTGTTCGTAGATTATAGTAAGGTTAATAATCACATGAATTTGCTAGCAAGACAACTGAGAAGTCTCCAAAGATGTTCCAAAGAGAATTCCCTCATGACACAGGAAGAAACCACTGCAGCATGAAAGATCAGAGGTTCATTGAGCCCAGCAGCTGAAGGGGGCTGCCCGAGGAAGAGTCAGCTCACAGCAGCAGCGCGCTCTCCCAGACTGCAACGTTTTCATGCTTGAGGACTTAACCAGTGGTGCTTGTGCAGTTGCTCCTAAAGCCCATTAAAAAACATCCTGTGGCTGTGAGCTCCACACCTTTATTCATGAGATAGGTGACAAAGCTGCTAAGTGAGATTTCAGTTTTATGCCTCCTGTTTCATGGCTTCTTTCGACAGAGGAGAAGTAGAAGCCTTCCACATCACCCGCAACGAATCGGGCTCTGTCATAGCATCCCCACCCATCTTTTTTTCAGGCTGAAGCACAGGATGTGCCCTAGTCTTTCAACAGCCTAGAAAAAGGAAAGTTTCTCCTTATCCAACGAGAGGATAAAATTGAGAATGGTAGACAAAGTTGTCCTCAGCATTTCCTCAGTCTTGTTTCAAAAGGACAAACTCCAGAAGGCAGTTTCTTTCCTGTAAAGCTTTAGCTAAAGAGTGCCAGATGGGATTGCACTTCCTGAGGTGTGAACAAGGACATGGCCTGTCCTCTCCAACAGCACAGGCTCTACTGCTTTCAAATGGCAATGATTCAGTCTGTGCTATTGATCTGGAAGCGTCAGTTACCAGATCAAATGGCAATGATTCAGTCTGTGCTATTGATCTGGAAGCGTCAGTTACCAGACTGGGACAAGCTGTTTTATCCCGGGGATATAAATAACAATCTGAGCATACGGTGAAGAGAGTGCTCTTGGTCTAGAACCAGCTTCTTCTTTACAAGCTTAATCCTTAACATCTGGTCCAGCTGACAGGGACCTGCAGTGTGTCTTGACACTTAGATATTGTTCCTTCTTATGGTCTTCTTCAGTCTACTGATACTTAGCTGTTGTAGGGTTCAGCTTTGACCTTGTACTCTCACTCAAGGTGATGGCCACTCTTGTGCCGATGTAGCTCTTAGAAAAACATGCACTTTACTTAACTTACAGTACTATGTTACCTTCAGTAAAGGCAGAACAAATCTGGCCTCTGGGCTCAACTGAACTCATAAATGTGGTCATTTAAAAGTCCTTCTTTGTCAAATAAATTATCAGCTACAAGCCAGGAAACAGACCAGGCCGCTAACAAAAATTGCCATCAGCATTCAGCTATCCTGCATCTTGGCAGAGAGAATAATCTGGGGCCTTGTGAAAATCTACAGCTCAAATGGTAAAATTTCAGGCACAAAATCCATAGTACATTCCCCAGAAACTTTAAGAAAAGTACTTTGTGTGTCATAAGAAAATATAGCTGTAACATGAATGTTGTCCCCACATTTGCTGTGCTTTCTCGCTGGGTCTCTACATTTACATGTGGCATGCTTCTAACATTATTTCCTTGGACAAATGGTAACATTTAGAGAGAGAGACAGTACTACTGTTGGTGTGGGGTTTTGGCTTGGCACAGTTGCACAGGGGTATGTGCATTTATTACAAGCATGGTATTCATACTCCAGTTCCTACAGAACAACCCATTTCTTGGCATAGTATGAAAGCTTACATTCCCAGGGACATCTGAAGAATCCAGGATGATGAAAATCTGAGAAACAGGTGAGGAAGGAGAAAGTAAAAGTATGTTTTACACATCTTTAAAGCTTAAGGTTTTGGTTAGTATTGTCGAGAAATTCCCATTGTGTCAAGAGAAGTACGGGTTAAATCATCTTTGCACTGTCTGAGCTAGATCTAGGTAATTCTCCATCTAGATAATTCTCCATCTAACATTCTCAAACTTCAGGGAGACTTTTGTTTGTATCTCCATTTTTAGGCCTGAAAGCTATAAAGAGTTAGACTAAAACTTTGTGTTTGAATAATTTGTTATTATGTATCCCACAATATACTTCATCTAATCCTTTAGCTATAGAGATGGGAGACAGTATACTCCTCTGCCAGGCACTATTTAAAACGCTGCACCATTTCTGCATGTGTGCAGCCTGCCCGGATGTGTTTGTCTCCTCTGACGGCAGAATGGCAGCATGTATAGCCCTTGGCATGACCAGAGGGCTGTTTCTTCCCACAGGAAGGGCCAGCATACCCGCCACGTGTCTGCTTTGGGGTAGAATATGGGGATGAAGGCCATGCCAAGCTGGAAATCCCATCCGTGCTGGCAATATTCTAGCTTCTCTATGTTGAAGAAGGCTGAAACGAGTGTGGATGTGTCCAGAAAGTGTCCACCACAGGGCTTTCTCTGGGTACGGAGCGGACAGCTATTGTAGGCATCAAGGTCCTTCAGTCACCGGGGAGATAAGGAGATTAAGCGTGTTACTGCAGGCTGGAAAGAGGTACCGACCCTTTAGGATTTAAAAAAGCCTGAACGGTTTTCTCCTTGTGCGCTGCTTTCTGTGCAGAGACACCTGCGCCTGGCAGGCGGCGGGACCCAGCGACATCCGCGGCGTTTTACCACCACCCAGTGGGGAGCGGGGGGAAAGCCCCGAAGGGGAGACGGCGAGATGCCTCTCTCCAGACCCCCGCCCCAAAGGCCCAGGGATTTATTCACCCCGCCGGGGGCATGCATAGCTCCCCTTAATATTAACTGGGCATACTCATTTGCGCTCAGAGAACAATGGGGCTCATATTTAAAAGTGAGTTTCCCATGTATATTTTTCGTGTGCAGTAGCTGATGATGCAAGTTTTGATTGTTTTTTTTTTTTTTTTAAATGTGCTTATTCATAGACAATATAACTGGCCTTTGGAACTTCATATGGTGAATTAGTCTGGAGATAGATTTCTGAAATTTTCAGTTATTCAGCCCTGAGTTCTGTTAATAGTTGTTCATTCGCTAGCCTCTTCTTGGGCTAAGCTGTAAAAAGGGGAAGCTACTTCAACGGTCCCACCTGGAAGCCATGTGTACTGAATGCAAACACAGGACCGTATTTTCTCGGTGGTTGCAATCTTTCTCTGGTGGTTAAGGCACTCACAACAGCTAGGTCGTTGCTCATTTGCCTTAGTAAACAGTGAAAATCAGTGATGAACTTGAGGTATCCTGCACACTGCTCCCACAATACTGAGTCTGCACACAACATTGCCCCTTCACTGAAACAGCTCTACTCTGCAAGCAAGAGGTGTACTGCCTTGCAGTAAGCTGCACCAAAGGCATTGCACTGATCTGTATGTAAAACCTGGTAGCCGCAGTAACAAACCGATGTATTAGCCAGATTTCTCCTGACTTCTTAAGATGGAGCTAACAGGTATCCAACTGGCCAGATGTTCTAGCAGCATATGGGGGCCATAAGGAAAATAAGAGTGGTCGTATCACATCAGATCAAAGGTCTATCCAGTTTAGTGATTCTGTTTCCAAGTGTAACCAATAGCAGATGCCTCAGGAAGGCTATAACAAAGCAAGCATGTACTGCTACTTTTCTGGATTGCTCACTCATACTCCACAGATTTGGGGCTTACTGATCTCTGAACTTGATGGGGTGTATTGGCATTTTGTAGCCCTCCTTACTTTAGCTTCTCTTCCCTGCCATGAGTAAACTTTTAATGTCCATTGCAGTCTGAGTCAAGGAGTTCCAGCTTGATTGTATCCTGTTCGCCTTGACGCCCTTAGTTCCTGTTTTCATTTGATGCTCCTTCTGCTGCATTATTAGAAGAGTCATTAAACAAGCTCCTTCTCCAGCCACAGATTATGTTATAGATTTCTTTTTTAATCCCCTTTTCCTTCCCTTTATAGAGTGAAGCACCTAAGCAAAGAGTTTTCCACATGTGGAAACCATCATACCTAGGATCACCCTTGCTACACTTTGTTTTACTTTTCCTGGATCTCCTGTACCCTTTTTTGAGCTGGGGGACCAGACCACACCAGAAATTCCATTAGGATTGTGACTGAATGAATGAACTGCACAGAACAAATGGAATCCATTCCTTTATGGAGGAGTGTGCTGGGCTAAGAACAAAAGAAGAGGCATGGGGGGGGGCAATCCAATACTCCAGGTATTGAACCACAACTTAAGGAAAGTTAAAATGTGGAAGGTGCAAAAGTGGCTTAAAGCCTCGAATTCACAAATAAGTGTAAGCAAAACACAGAATACAGGTGGTCTTTTTACAATGATTTCTATGCTGAAATATGAAGATAAAACACATAAGAAAACTATTTTCTGGGGTGCTATCTTTAGGTCTCAACAACCCTGCATTGTGGCACCACTTCAGGTGGTGCAGGTTAGCGCACCTATAAAGTTACTAAAATACACACAGGCCCACCACGTCCGACAGAAAATGATTACATGCAGTGAAGTACACAGGAGTTACTTATTTGTTACACAGCTGAGTCCAAAGCTTCTTTCTTGTCATGGCATAGTTTTGGCTTTAAATGGAACACCATGGTTCTGAGATAAGTTTTTCTGTGCACAGATTGAAACTGCTTCCCTGTAAGTGCTGGCTGTTTCCAAAGATGGTTCTTTGTCTTCTTGGCAAGTACCAAGGCACCTAGCAAGATCAGACTTTGGAAATGGAAACTACTGGGGTAGTTTCACTTATATTTATTCATTTGCTTCCTTTTATTTAATAAAAGAAATGTCAGCTAAAACAACAATACTCTGTTCTGAAAAAGTAGACCTCTACCATGTAGGGAAAAAAGTAATTCCCTTGGAGAGGCACCTTGTACATCTTACTTTTCACTTCAGGAACCTGCTTAATATTGTCAATTTGTAAGTACTGTACTACATAATCGAGCCTTTTGGAAGCAATGTGCCATCCCAGCCCCATTGCCAGCTCCAAGGGAAGGACCTCATTCCTACAGTCATATGTGCAAAGTTGGGGACTTTAAGGAAGGCTCTCATTAAAACATCCAAACAGCAAGACCCGCCCTCCAACTCTCGCCCTTGAGAAACATTTGATACTAAAAAATACTAGCTTCCTCTCTTAAGTCCTATTGAACTATTCCCTGCAGAATTATGCAAAACATTCCACCAAAAGCTGCCACTCAGAAAGGAAATATTTGAGCTCAGAGGGTTAATAAGGGGATGTATATGAAGTAAGGCATTAAAGGCTTGAAGGAGCAGACATGACTCTCCTAACTATAGGATTTGAGGCAGTGTGGAGGAAAACGGGCACCTAACACCTCTGGGAAAACCGATAAAAACTAGACAACAGATAAAAACTGCATCAGACAAGAAACATGGTACCTTCCAGAAAAAAACTATTTCATGGAAGTAGATTGGAGAGAGGAGTTAGACAATAAAACAACCTTAATATCATGTGCAAGGTCAAGACTAGCTCACAGGGTCATAATTTCAACTACCAGCAATTTCACAATGCGGATAATAAATTCTCAGTATTCTCATCTTGCAAAAAAAGTCAATATAATTTAAAATAAAAAAAATAGGGGTAGAGGAGTGGAAGGAAGGTGTCTTTCTTTGACAAACAAATACAGTATCAAAAAGAACAGAGATATGATTGAAAAGTGATATTCCTGTGTATCTTCGGCTCACAGTCTTTTCACTATATTCCCTTGTATGAAATAAGTTTATTTGAAGGAGACCATGCTGCCAAAAAGCTGTGAGCTCTCATGTGGCCAAGGAAGCACAAGCAGAGAACAGAAGGCACACACTGTGTAGGGAGAACCAGAAGGTGGTACTTCTGCCAGTGTTTGTAAATTTGTGATCGGCTGCTGTCCTGGGAATGGAAAGATTTATTTTGCAAGCTCTGCGGGTGCAGGGAAAAATTAGGGAGTTGGAACTGATCTTTTCTGAAACTGTAAGTTAATCTCTTATGTTCAGGATCAGACTTCCTAACTCCAAAATGCATTTGTCTTAGTCACAGAGAAAGGTGGGAAAATTAATAAAGTAAAAACCATGTAATGCTTATACAACAACAATAAAATACACATAGGCAGTCAAGCCTGCAAGGTGTGAGAACTCTGGCCCCCATTCCATTACCTATGTAAATATATTCAATCCAATTGATAAATAAGTTAAATATATTTAGGGTAATATCACTTGCATGCTTAACTCAGTAACTGTCTGTGTTGAACAGTGATTTTCAAATAACGTAATGTCTTATACCAAAAATGGAACACTCTGTGTAAAAGTACTATCACTAGAGGCATGGCATAATCTTCACTTCTTTTGATTCATAATGAATGGTGTTAAGAGACTTATTTCTCAAGCACTGGATAAAAGGAATGTCAAAACAAGCCCAGGTATCAGTGCGATTGTGCTATACGACTTTCCTGCTCCATCCGGTGTTTAGAGAAGACTCAGCACATTTGAGAGGAGAGGAGGAAGGAGGGGGAAGGAGAATTTATGTTGCCTGAGAGTCTACAGCCAAACAAATGTACATCCTGACTGATTTAAAGGGTAATTCAGTTTGGAGCTTTTCACTCAGCACCTGGCAAAAGATAAACCAGAATAAGACATTAAAGAAAGTTCATTATGAGCATTTCAAAACTCTCCTTCCTTTTCTGTGCTGTCTTCCTCTAGGACTTTTTGTATAATAAATGTCCTCATCTTTATCTTCAAGGGCCTCCTGAAATGTGATTCTGCTTGTCTAAGACACAAACAAAATCTCCAGGGGTGTGTGAATGGCAGGTTGAACTTTCAGAGTTGCTAGCTGGAGGTTAAGAAATGAAATCCACTGTAAACCAAGGACTCACCCCTACAGATTTGTTAACTCTGTTGTTTTGCTGAGACTGAAGTTAACACGTAGCATGCATACATAGTGATTAGTGGAGGGCAGGTGAACCCTGGTTGCTCAGTACCACCGACTGCTCTGGGATTATATAGATTCCTACTGAGTTCCTCTCCCTGTGCAAGAGGTTTATCGACCTTGATCTTGATAGCACAGAAGAAGCATATAGAAGACAAAAGGCATGTTATGTGTGTTATTCATGTTTCTCAGTGCACCCTACCAGGAAGCACTCTGTAGCACAATGAAGACATAAAAAGTGATACAGGAGTCCCATATTGCTGTTACTGGCTCTGCAAGACAGTTGACACCAGGGCAGGCTATTCTGGACAAAAGGAGAAGGCGGGATAAGAAGCTGAGCTGTTAATGCCAGCTAAGACGCTCCAGTGCTGCGTTTGTGGCGTGAGAACTGAGCAAGGCAGAGGTATCTGCCTCAAACACGCCTGTCACCAGAATAGCTAAGTGCCGAGACCCGGAGCTGCCGTTAACACAGCTGTGCTATTTCCTCCCACGCAGCCTGGGGGATGTAGGCACACTGATTACAATGTGCTGCTTTTGGAAAGCCTCATAAAGCAGGTCTCCACTGCCCAAAGGTATGCAGACCAGGCTAGACTGAAGTGCAAAGGTTAACGGTTTTGCTGATTAGAGCAGCTGTAATCGACTTAAGGACCATGCTTGTTATTTTCTTAAGCCTGTGCTTGACTTGAATCACATGTAGTCAGTGTGTGGCTCTCCCCTTATCTCTGCCAGAGGAAGAGTAAAAAGCTCCTGTTACCTTACAAGCACTTGTGAATATCTCCCTGTTGTGAGCCATCCGAGTGCCATAAAGCCACCAGACCCTGTCTGTAGGAGCACCTTCAGATAACTCTCTTCAGATGTCTGCAGGGAAAGTGTCAAGGCGAACACAAACATACATAAAATGGGCTTTCACAGGAGTTGTGTGATCCAGCAGTGAGGAGCAGTCAGGGTGGCTAGAGAGAGGGCTGTTAAAATCTCTAATGAGCAATGGTTTCTCCAGGGAAGAGGACAGGAGAAAAGTTGCAGGCAGCCGCACAATCCCTTGACGCAATTACAGCCACGAACCCAAAACTAAGAGTTCATTTCTTACATGGAATTAACAAAAGGAAGAGATACAACATATTGCAGCCATTGTGCCTACCACTGTCAGTTCCTGAATATCTCACTGTTCATGCAACTGGGACCAAAACACCAGATTTTCTTTATTGCTGATACGATTACTAACAATGCTTTCAATTTTGATATTTTAAAAAAGAACAAAAATCTGCTACGATTTCTTTGAAATTTCCCATTTTGTACAGGATTTTGGCAGTAGCTGAAAACTCATGATTTTAAACTAAAAGTAGGGTTTTTTAAATGGTGATTTCACCACTTTCTCATGTATCAATTTTCATTCTGTGCATGCCTATGTTTTATATATAAAGAAAGAGAGAGGATTAAGCTCCCTCTAGCTATACTTAAACACAGACATCCCTGGAGATACTGAAAGACAGGATCTGACTCTCTCCCACCATAGAATCATAGAATCATAGAATCGTTAAGGTTGGAAAAGACCTCTAAGATCATTGAGTCCAACCGTCAACCCAACACCACCATGCCCACTAAACCATGACCCTAAACACCTCATCTACACATCTTTTAAATACCTCCAGGGATGGTCACTCAACCACTTCCCTGGGCAGCCTGTTCCAAGGCCTGACCACTCTTTCAGTAACAAAATTTTTCCTAATGTCCAACCTAAACCTCCCTTGGTGCAACTTGATTCCATTTCCTTTCGTCCTATCACTAGTTACTTGGGAGAAGAGACCAACACCCACCTTGCTACA
>VZTQ01015362.1:0-55979 GCA_013400755.1 Pelecanoides urinatrix | reverse complement strand
TTCTCTAGGAGAATGCCGTGGGAGACAGTGTCAAAGGCTTTACTGAAGTCCAGGTACACCACATCCACAGCCTTTCCCTCATCCACGAGGCGGGTCACCTGGTCATAGAAGGAGATCAGGTTGGTCAAGCAGGACCTGCCTTCCATGAACCCGTGCTGGCTGGGCCTGATCCCCTGGTTGTCCCGCACATGACTCATGAGCGCCCTCAAGTTGAACCTTTCCATAATCTTCCCCGGCACCGTGGTCAGGCTGACCGGCCTGTAGTTCCCCAGATCCTCCTTCCAGCCCTTCTTGTAGATGGGCGTCACATTGGCTAGTGACCAGTTTTAAGATGTTCTAAAACCACAGATTTAAGAGAGATTTTGGAATTAAATGAAAATGGAAAGAGACATTTATGTACATACACACAGGTACAGAAATTTATGTACACATATCTCTGCCCACAAATACGTACTATTTGTTAATAACGTATTAGAATATGTACATTTCACATTGCTTCAAAATTATTGCCATGATAATAATGATTCAACAGGTCCACTCTAAATGGTTCTTGCTTTCATTCTTTATAATTTGATATGACAGTACGTATTCATTTTTTTATGATTTCAGTGGTACAATATTCTTTTTTCTCTTTTATATACTTTTTAATCATTATTCTCACTCTTTCAAATTTTGCTTTGGCATCAAGGCATTCATGGTCTAACTAGTTGCTGTTATGTTAGCAAATAAATTCTTAAAAGACATCTTTTCCCAAAATAACTTATGAATAGTCTATTCATGGCTAATTTATCTCCATCCTTTCATGCTGATTGCTTAGAACACCCAACGTGTATTTCACTACACCTATCCATGTTGTCTTTTGCTCTCAGCAGTACTGATTTCCTGAACGAAAGCTGAAACTGACTGAGTGCTGCTCCTTCCTGAAGACATGAGGTGATAACAGCTCTGAAGAATGTATATGAATCCTTGGGGAAGGGAAGATGGACACTGTCAGGTAATGTTTTAGCTGGTGGTTCTGAAAAAGTAGTAGCACATGTAGGATTCCATCTATTTCAGACTTGTTTTAGAAAACCTCCACAGCAGATCTTACCTTGCAAAGGATCTTTTTGGTGATCTGCACATTACTACTGCCTAAAATGGCTTTATGATATGGTTTATTTTTCAAAAGCACTGTTCACTGTTGTAATAGGCAAGTAGCCGACATTGCCAATAGTGTTATTACTTAAGCAGATCATCAGGAAAGTAATGACTGTCTAACCAGGGAGTTCAAAGCGCTCCTTTATAAGCATGTTGATCCCTTGTGTTATCTTCTTGCAAAGCCCAGCAATGCAAGGGGAACTGGGAAACTAGCTCCAGGTTTTATTGTGGTCCTGGTCATTCTAAGAGTCACCTCCTTCTCTTTCAGGGATATAAAGAGGCATATATTATGTGGGCAGAAGATTCTGTGTTCTGGTCAATAACATAGGCCACAGAGGTCAATGGCATTCAGGCAAGCCTGCCTGAAAGCCCCTATAAATTTTCAAAGGTGAGGGAGGAAGATTTAGAGACTCAATGTGTTCTGCCTGTGCAGGAGGAAAGATAAAATGCCACTCTGTAAAGGGGAAGAGAATATTAAGTCCCATAAAAACCTTAAGAGGCTGTACAGTCTCCTCAATGGGGGAAGAATTTTGCCCACCCAGGTTTTATTTTACTGCAGAGACACATAAAAGGGCACTTGAAATTAATGCTTAGAACACAACTGATGCACCAAGGCAAAAGCTAAAGCTTTCTTTCAGCCTCCTTTTCTGCCTCCATTCCTCTTTTGTCACCACCTATTTTAATGCAACACCTTCAGAAGAGGCAGTTTATCATTGACACAGTGATGAAAACTCCCACCATCCCTCCTTTGCAGATGCTTCTTGCTTTCTGCTTCCAAATCTTTGGCACAGGCCCAAAGAAACGCTCATATTCTCACTCTGCTGAGAAATAGAAGTACTATTTCACGAGCTATGAATCCAGCTTAGGTTATTCGCTATGTTTCATAAAAACTATTCCTGTCAGAAAACTCTTCAGGACTCTCTTCTATAGCAATACAGTAAGGCAAGCCATGAAACATCTTGACTAACTCAGCTGGATATACAAGGAATAAAATATCCCTCTGTTTTTCCTATATATGGAATAATACTGGATATTGAAAGTCAATCTATATATTTGTGAGTGCTCAACCCTCACTGCCCAAGCAGTGGAAGGCAAAGGCAGGGACTGGGAGAATGAAGAGCTGTGCACTGTAGGAGAAGATCAGGTTTGAGACCATCTAAGGAACCTGAAGGTGCACAAGTCCCTGGGACCCAATGAGATCCACGCCTCTCCTATGAAGAAAGGCTGAGAGAGTTGGGGTTATTCAACCTGGAGAAGAGAAGGCTTTGGAGAGACCTTATTGCAGCTTTTCAGAACTTAAAGGGGACTTATAAGAAAGATGGGGACAAACTTTTAGCAGGGCCTTTTACAACAGGACAAGGGGGAATGATTTTAAACTAAAAGAGGGTAAATTTAGACTGGATATAGGGAAGAAATTTTTTACAGTGAGGATGGTGAAACACTGGGACAGGTTGCCCAGAGAGGTGGTAGATGTCGCATCCCTGGAAACATGCAAGGTCAGGTTGGACGGGGCTCTGAGCAACCTGATCTAGTTGCAGATGTCCCTGCCCATGGCAGGGGGGTTGGACTGGGTGACCTTTAAAGGTCCCTTCCAACCCAAACTATTCTATGATTCTATGATTCTATGATTTATTTATAATAATATATACGTTGAAGCAGTGCAATGAAAACAGAAATGGTTCGCGTGCAAGGGGATGGAGAGCCTCTTTTTTACTTTTACTTTACTGTGCTTTGGACAGTGCCCATTCCAATTTTCATCCATATATCCTGAGGTATAGCCGCTGGAATAGTCTTGTGGCCATTTTTCACAGTGAAACATTCAAGGGAATGATGAGTGAGAAAGGGCAAGCCACAGAATGACAGATGGAAAATTTGGCACACGCTTTAAAAAATTCATAGTTTTGAGGACCTTGCTGGGAGACACAGCTGAGGAGTTTCCAAGCAAAAGGGAAGTGTGTATGTACCTGGTACTCATCTGCTGTAGGTTAAGACAGTTCTCGTGGACTTTTTGTTGGGAAAAATGAGGACTATTTGGAGATAGTAAATGTTTTTTTTTTCCCCTGTCTCTGTGGCTGTGCACAAGGCAAGGGTGAGACTATTTGGATACCACTGGCTCCCAGTACAACTTTGAGCCTACTTTTGGAGCACCGATGGAAGGAAGCTGTGTCAAAACCGGAAGTATTTGTTATCTTATCAAACTTTCTCATTTTAAATGGAGAGAAAAGTAGGGTTGCAGATCAAAAGAAGGCCTCTTTTTCCTGCCCTCGGGAATAATGGTTGATGTACATACTACATATACATCTAGCTACAGTAAATAATCCAGAGGATCACTTTTTGTTGGCAGACCATTATGTGTTTGGGATGTCAGTAGAGGATTAGAACCAAGAGGAAAAACAGGGAGTAGAGAACCAGGGTCGGAGGGAACAGTGTAAACATATGGACCTTCACCTTTGGTACATCTTATGAATAAACTATTTTAGAATTATAAATGTCCTAGACACAAATACATATATTATAGAGAAAATACAGACAGAATGACACAGCATATCTTGATTCAGTTTCCGCTGAGCTTTTGCAATATCATTTACAATGTGAATTTGAGATCAACATTTAAGATGTAAAAAAGAACCACATTTTGGAGAAAGGGAGACATACAGCTGAATGCTCTTTCCCCCAGCTACTTTTCTTTGACTTAAGGAATCAGAACACCACCAGGGAAACATTTTGTTCAGTAGAGTATGCATTTGTCAGAAACAAGCAGAAGGGACAGTAAATTGCAAAGCAAGGTCAGAACAATTTTGCTTCCAATTTCTCTGAATAGGTTCCAATATTTTTTCTTTTGTAAAAGGAAAGAAGGAAGGGAACTTTTTCTTCAAAAATAAATATACAGAGAGCAAGGCACGGCAGCATTTTTGTGAGGGTGAGTTGTCAGAAAATAAGAAGAATGATCCATTCATATTGCTCTTTGAAGAGCTGAAATATCTGCAGGCATTTAAATTAAAGGGATTGTGTTCTGGGAAGATTCTTAGTTCTCTGTCTTCAAGTTGCTTACACTTTTCTTCTTCAACTTTTAGGTAATCGTAACCTAATTCCACTAGGTGGGATTAACCCAACCGAACATGCATAGCAGACATCTCCACTTGAAACAGTTCAGACTGACTGATTTGAAAAGGTAGACAGAAATGTAGACAGAAAGAAGCACTTTTGCAAATGATGCATTTTTTATTATTTATTATTTTGCATTAACTATTCTGATAGGTGATAAGTGATGCCTTAATGACATCTGTTTCTCTCGAGTCTATGAAATGAGTATGGGGTGACATACTAGAAAGCAGATACACAAGGCTGGACAAGGTGGATCTAAGCTCTATGGAATGAAATTTGTTCTCTCCAGTCTTGGACCCTCGTACAGTGCCAAGGTGGCCTTAAGCAATTTTAGAACAGGTTTGCTAACATAGTGTGACTGGGTAATTTGTAACGTCCAAGCTTCATGAATGTTAAGTTCTTCCAGGATCCTATCACCTCTTTATGAAATTTCTCATCTAAAGGTTTATGCCTCTGTAAAGGGAGTAGGAGCTTATGTTAGGAGAATCTGCAGTGTTGGTGAGTCATCTTAGCTTGTGCCATCCCTTACATAGAATCTATTTGCTAATCTACAATAAAGCTAAATTCTAAAATTAATCTAAATTCTAGAATTAATCTGAATTAACCCCATTAACCACTTCTGGTGATCCATCCAGCCTACCTGTAAAAAAAACATTTTGTCACACCTCCTCAACTTTAAATTATTTCTGAATCTACTATGAATAGTCTGGACATTGAATAATTAAACATAAAAAGGGCTTTTTGCATCTTTCCAATGTTGCTGCATAACAAACTTAAAATGCAGTTTTCCAGAACACAGCTCAATTATGTCAAGATTTGAGGCTTGGTATTTGGGACATCTTTTTAGGAAATAATTTTTGAGCACTGGAAAAATCACCAAGAAGTGAACAGTTCACCCAGTCTTTGGAAAACATGACAGTAAGGTGTGCAACCAGACAGAATGCAGTTTATTGATCTACTGTAGCATACACATATTTAAAGTGTCCCACATCATTGCTTTTTAGTTTGTTTGTTTCTCTTTCACTGTAACTCAGGAAAACATTAATTTCGAATCAGTGTTTCAAATTCAATGATAGAAACAACTAAGTACAATTTCCAATGCAAGCCTGGAAGCAAGATGAAAGGCAGTCAACAGTGTCAAAGTCTGTCTGTATCTACCTGTGACTGTGGCCCAAGACCTCTAGAAAGCATGGGCATTTCTTCACAACTGGTGAGGCTTCTTATGTTATAAGACAACATCAGTGATGGATTTTTTTCAGCCTGAACAATACCAACATCAGGATTCTTGGCTGCAAATATAAGGGACACCATAAAAATCCCACAGCGCTACATAGTCCTGGACAGACATGTACAATGCTTGTTCAGGCACCTCATGCCACATCACAAGATCTGAATACTCCATCATCTGTCTTTGATAAATTATCTCCTGCAGTTTGGGGCTGAAATTGTTTACATATAATGGTGCTGGCTCTGAATACTGCAAGCATGGTTATTAGAAATTATATTAGGCAGTGCCATAGCTTTATATGTTTTACAATATATTTTGTATTCTCTGCTAGAAAAAGCCTATGAGCCTACAATTCCAAATACTCACTATGATGATCGTATGCACACCATACAACTATGCACTTGCATGTGATGGCTACTTTGTTAATAAACACAGACAAGACATTTTCTGCCAAAATAAGCCCAGGCAAACACTTGTCTCTTGCTGAATTTTTAACAGATGAGAAGCTCCAGCCAGGGTGACTTAACAGTTGAGCAAATATAAACAAAACCTGGGGCCTGAAAGGCTGAATCATGATTTTCGACAGAAAACAGCAGAAAGCAGTACCTTGCCCAGCTGTGCACCAGGATGCATCAGCAGGGCTAAATTCCAGATCCCCACTTGCGCAGCCGATTTCCACAATGGTTTGGCTTGGTGTGGCATGGTAACAAAGCAAAGCCTAGTACCAACTCTTCTGTATCAAGACAGTAGGTGTCAGTTATCTCAAAAACCCATGTACCATTCTGACTTTAAACAATGCAAGCACACATGTAAAACAAACTACCGATGGCATGCTGCACAGGCATAACTGTATCACTGAACTCAGTCCCATTCTCAGTGGACAAATATGTTTGTCACAAAAAAACCCCACTACAATTCTCACTAGTTGGTCCCTTTGTTGCTACTTTCTGGAGACTGAACAGACCCCAAGTGGACTCGGACGTTCTTCCCAGACCAGCACTGAAGTGAATTAAAACTGTGGAAACCGTTACATTCTCCTGTATCCTTGCATTTGGACTTCTCTTTTGTGCCCCAACCCATTGTGGCTTGCATTTTCATTCAAAAATTATCTATGCAAAGCTACTCTTTTCAGTGACCTCAGCATGAGATTATGTATATGTAGAATCAGAAATGGGGGAGACAAGGTTCCCACTGTTTCCAGGTTCTTCATCATATGATGTTGTGTAAAAAGCCAAGCAAATATTGCCTCCTTTCACCAGCAGAGGACGGTACCTCATCTGCTTAAATGAGACCCGCTGCTGTGGCAATCACTAAGATTTCCCTTGCAAACCAGTGATGCTTGCTCTGCTTTCTAGAGGTTCAGGAGAAAGAAATGCAGCAAGATTACCTCGTACCACTTCTGCTACATTCAGTCACATACAACATGGATGTCAGACAGTGCTGGGCTGCCCATCACCTCAATACCTAGAGCCCCCAAAACTCCCACAGTGCAACTATGGGATCATGTATGGTGACATAGGGATCTTGGCCCATAAACTTACTTTATTTATTTTTAGAGGGTTCTATTTATTCTATGGAAGCTTTTCCTTTGTGCACTTAGTGCATTAAGGAATACTAGGCAGCATGGAAGCTGATTTCTCTCTCTGCAGAAGAGTGGTGGGATGGACCATAAAGTCTGTGGTTTAGGGTCCAGTTCTGAGGAAGCACTATCATGGGAGCTGGGATCTCAACAGCAATAAGACCAATTACATCCCATGAATATAAAACACTGGGCAGTGTTTTATATTGTGCATGTATACATCACTTTGTCAACCATTTTGCGCTCAGATGATTATTCTCAGCCTGCCATAGCTATATGGTTCATATTTATGTGACATGCTTCTTAGCATAGACATGTGACCAATATACTCTTGTTCTCACCTGAGAGCTGACTCAGGCAGAACTAAAGGCAGGATTCACCTCACGGCAGCTGTTAAAAAATTAGGGTTGTCCTAATTCAGTGAAACGACACCAGCATTTTTGGGTAGCAATTAATCCTAATGGTAGGAAGCATTTGTATTGTAGAAGTAATTGCCCTCTGAGGCTGCTTCCCATCCTCTCTCCATTGAAAATCAAGCCAAGAGGGCTCACTCAGACCAGACATTTCACTTTCCAACACATAAAATAGTCAGCATTAATCCTGCCATAACTGCCTTGTCCAGCATCTCACGGGAAGTTTGTCATGCTGCAAACAGGTTTCCTGAGTCCCAGAGCAGAGGCTTAGCCACTGAGCTGTCCCAAACCTTTCTTTAGTAATTGCCTGATACATACAAGTTGCCTTAGATAATCAAGCCAAATGATATAGTGTGGGAACAAATCATGTGCAAGGAAAGCTACTGAGATAGATGCATTTAAAATAATTTTACAGACTCAGAGCTCTTTGGAATTCTTTCTTTCCTCATTACTCCTATCAATGGTACTAAGACTTATTTCTGAAAAAAGAATGCAGATTGGGCTTCTGCAGTAGCATAAAATGAAAATCACATTTTCCTCCCATGTGTATGTACTTTCAGTGTGTTTATAAAAGCTACAAATTTATAGGTCCAGAGTTTCACTTTACCTATGCATCAAATACAAACAGAAATAATGGCTTTGTTTCCACAGTTTTAATTCACTTCAGTACTGGTCTAGGGAGAACATCTTAGTCCATTCAGGGTCTGTTCAGTCTTCTGAAACTAGCAACAAAGGCGCCAATTAGCGATACTTTAGTGGTTTTTTGTGACAAACATATTTTTCCACTGGGAACAGGACTGAGATCAAACAGCTTTCGTGTAGGGAATTTTACAGGCATCAAAACACAGCAACTTTTCTGGAGTGAATTCAAGCCTAGAATAGAAAGATGCATGGCACTATTGCCAATCTCCTTAGCTTGCAATTTCCTTCTAAATCACGGTTCATCACAATACCCCATGACAAATTGTTGGCGGTTTTTTATTTTTATAATATAATTGCCAAAAAACAGAGCTGTAAAATGTGTGAGATTTGACAGCTAGCATTGCAATTATTAAACATGGAAACTATTTTAATGAGCACAGTTTAAATAATATTAAGTTAGGCAGTCACCAGTTTCTTCCTAAAACTCTATGTCATTACAGATGGTTTGGTGGCCAAGTATTAGCAGAATCCTTTCTATGCGGTGTCTAAGACCCTCACTGTAAAACTGTAAAAGGACATGTTAGAATTTCTGCCTTCTCTGTAATAAAAACAAATTAAACCATCCATGGATAGATTCTAAGGATGAACAATCATACCGAAAACTCAGGAAAATGGAAGGATGGTGGTGAGAACAAGTAAAAGTCCAGATCCTCACACACTCCACAGAACTGAAGTGCCTCACAGACAGTGATATAATGAGAGATGTGGCACCTCACCAGTCACTATTGTTCAAAGTTGGGCTGGAGAGACTTCAATATTTTTCACACTGGGAGTTTTCAAATAAATTTGTAGATTAAAAAAACCCCAAACATTCCAGCACTGACTGAGCTGTCTGTGATAGCTAAGCTGTATTTTTGAAACACAAAGTTTTCCTACTTGAATTCAAGTTATCGTTGCTGAGGGAGGTACAATGCAAGCTGTGTTCAGCTTGACTAACAGAGGCCAACTAGAAAGTGAAGGGGACATTTATAGGGTTGATTGAATAAACAAAGATACCATCTCCTCTTTAACAGAAATACTACCTTTGGGTAGTAGAAAATCAGGCCACTTAGGAAATAATGCCACTCCAGGCTTCTTAGCGGTATAGGAAATACTGAAATTTGTTGGTCCCAGAAAGAAAGGCTGAGGCATTCCTGCCATGGAAAAGGGAAGGCAAGTGTAGGGGAAAGGAGCAGGAGAGACATAAGAGCTTTGGAGGCTGGGATGACTGTCCTGTTTCTTGGGGGAAGCCTAACCCTGTAAGGCAGAGACAGCTACGCATCAAACAGTTTCTTGCTATGGACAGCATCCCTATTGCTGTCCTGTTCCGAGGGATGAACATTACCTAAGGCAAATCTAGAAATAGCCATCATATTTACCATCCCTTTAAAGTCTTGCCATTTTGGTTATAGATCTGTTTCAATGAGCCTGGATCATCTGGCATCAACTGGGATGTCTGACCACCTCATAAAAACCAAAACTCATGAACCTGTATGTTTTATACCTCTGAAGTGCTTCCAAGCCCAGTAAGTAGCAATGTTTTTTGCTGTTAACCTTGAGGAACAAAGATGCCCTTTGGTGAGTTCATTTTGTTTTTCTTAAAAACCCAATAGCTTTTGTTAACTGGACCTTTTCTGTTCCAGGGCTCTCTCATGTCAGATTCCTCTATCTTTCATAACAGGAGAAGTCCAACATTCATGTAGATATTCAAAAGGCAAGATAAACAAATAAGGGTTATGAAATACTCAGAAATAAATGAGCATTAAGCTTCTCTGGTCTGATTCAGCAAGACATTTATGTTCATGGTCTATTCAGGAAAGTTGCATGCTCATAAGGAGAATGCCTATCCTTGTACTATAGTCTTAAGTGCTTTTTAGTTTCCTTAATAGTTTTACCAAAAGGAAGAACACTGAACAGAGTTGTATTTGGGTTTGAAGTATATTGCATCATTTTCTCTTTGTCAGCAAAGTTTCTTGTTCAAAATGAAATTTCTGAGGAAGGTTGCCGTCAGCAAACAGATGACATTTAGATTTTTTAAAAAAAGGATGTAACAATTGAAATTATTTGCAGCATTTTCAAGGAGTGAGGATGAAGTTTCCTGTCCTTGATTGGAAGAAGTCAGTAGGGGCAACATGCTAAAATGATGAAAAGTCATTTGGGAAATCAAAATTAGCACAAACTGAAACAAAACTTTTAAAACAGCAAGGACAGATACATCTATCATTTGCCTGCTACAGGAGCCAAAATTCTAAGGTTCTTTGTGTTTTTACTAAGATTACCTTTCTGATAAAATCTAATGAGGAGCATTGGTCAGCATATTGACATGACTGTAGGATGCTGAAAGGGAACAAGATCCTCAATAATTGTGTAGTCTATCCCTTAATGCACAAACTCATAATAATTTTATTTTGCTACAGGTCAACACTTTCCAGGTGTGCAGGTAAAGCATTTGTCTGTGGGGCAGCTTACCAGCCAGCCGTCTTACCTGACGTGATCTGGCTTGCCCTCCGCATCTGGGAAGTGCTGGTGGGATACACATTGGTGGAGCTGGGGAGGAAGCAAGCTGTCTCTTCTCTGACTGAGCTTTCTAAACAGTTCCTCTACTCAGATATGGTCCTCTTTCCCCCCAGGCCATTTCTTCTCCACTCCATGCTCTGCAACATGATTATACACTCAGCCTGACACAAAAAGCCACAAAACAAAAAGTGAGCTTGTGTTGCTGTTTACCTAATAATTTGTGTGGAGAACACTTTTCTTTCAAACCCTGGCACACTGCTGATGCCAACAGTTTATGAAAATTGGTCTGATTATTCCGGCTGGTAATTGTACTTGAGGGTAGATGAGTTTGCTTTGTCTAATTTTGAAAAGCTTCTTACAAATCAGGCCTTTGAAAGATGGACTTAGGTTCAAATGTTTCAGAGTTTCTCTGCTTGGGATGAATTGCAGTAAAACAGGATAGATAGAGGGAAGAATAGTTAGGATGAAACAGAGCAAGTAGGGTAAAAAATACAGAAAGGTACTGTGAAAGCTGGAAGAGAGATGGAGAGAGGAGCAGATTTTAATGTTAAGCATAGATGGCATAACCAGGGAGGGATTTTCTGTCAATACTGAGTGGATGAAACCCAGACCTAAGCAGTACTGCTTTTACTACTACCACCAATTTGCCTGCCTGCCACGAGGTAGATATCACCGCTGTTGATACAAAACTCATTGGAAGAGAGTGGGAGGGAAAAGGTGGGGGCAAAGAAGGGGAACGCAAAGGCTTTTACTATAGAGCATGCTTTACAAACTTACTCATATCTAAGGTGACCACTGTAGTCCTAAGCAGAGACAAATATTTACAAGGAAATTGACAATTTGCAGCCCCTGAACCTGTTTTAGTCAAGGTAAGTGTGCCCTTGAGGTATTCCAAAAAAGAGCTACACCAGCTGCTGGCACCTCCTGCTCTCACCAGACTAGCCTCTCCTCCTGCTCCTGCGTTCAGAGGCTCTGTCTGCACTCCGAGCCTCCACACTGCATTGCTTCATTGCATGCCAACAGTCCCTTAGTCCTCCAGCATTCACTCCTTACTTCTATAACAAAATACCTTTCTCCTTGGTATGTTTGTTGTGTTGCAGCATATGTTGTTCATTAGACATAGTTTACCTTGGTAAGCATCAATAAAACCTTATCGAGAATTTTGTACGCAATCAGGGTCTGCTGAGGGGAACTCACACTGGAAAAGGTTCAGAGAAGAGGGCTCTAACAGAGCTAGGCAAGAACATCAGAGCAAGACTAAGAGGGATGTAGCTGTTCTACACATAATCTGAGGGAGAGCAGAAGAGTTATTTCTAGAGAATAACTTCAGCTCAGGGAAAAAAATGCTATGAGCCAGTCATTTACTGCATGTTATCCAGGAATTACAATAGTCCTAATAATCAGAGTAACAAGCCTCTGGGAACAACCTTCCCATTAGAGCTGTGGAGACCAAAAGCCTAACTAATCTACATCTGAAGCTTGATAAATTTTTGCAAAAGAAAGGAGTAAGAAACAACAGTTGCAGGGAATTGGCTTAATGATAACAAATTTTATGTTGGTGTGAACATCAAAATTTAAAAGTGACATTTTTTGCATTTTCTTCCATGAGAAGAATGACAAATGACAAAACATTTGAAATTAATTTTTGAAATTTATTAATAGATTTTTAAAAAATCTATGTAATATACTACATTCATTTGGCATAGTTCTTCTATTTTGATAAATCTCATGTAAGATGACATGATCTTGTGTATGCATTAGAGCAAGCTTATTTTTGCAACCAAGAATGCACTCTCATCCAAACTTTCAAGTTTACCAGACAATACCTACTTTCCACAAAATCATTTTATTGCCCACAGTAATTGCACAAAATGGAAATTAATTACTGACAGAGTCCTGTCTGAGGTTTTTTATCATTTTATGCAAGACTCTAAAATCTATTTGATATACTGGTGCAACATTGGCTTTTTTCCCCCATACTCTCTGAATCTTCCATAATGACTGAAGATGTATTACATTGCATCTTCAGTGGATTAGACAGCTCCTCAGCAACATTCCTTTGAAACTTATGGGAGTAAACCAGTTAGTTCCTGCAGACGTAAAGTGTTTAACTTCAGAAGTTGCTGTTGAATATCCTCTTGGATTAGTGCTGGAAATTGAAGGATTTTATTGTCACTTGAAGAAGCAAATGCATCATCCAGCTGGTTTCCAAATGCAGAACCCAGAATTCCACATGGATTGAAACCTGAGTGTCTCAGCCAACCCATCCTGTGAGTCTACCATCACACTCACAGCCATGATAAACACCAGACCAGAAAATCTTGATATTCTTAAATGACTATCCAACACATCCCAAGTGTTAGGGTTTGCCAGGAGTTCAGGAAGAGATACTGAACCCAGTGTATTTCCACTACTTCTTATGTTTGTAGGCATATTTCTTCTTCTTGACATCATGGCCATTGGGAAGTGCTTTAAAATAGAGCGGTAATTAGAAAGGAAAGAAGAGGTGCATTCACCATTAAAGGGATATTTGTTTACTAATGGGAATGGAGTTCTGTTAGTGTCCTCCTTTTTCGCTATCCTGAAACCTATACACACCACTTTCTGTCTTTGATGACGTTCATTGGACAGCAGCTCCTGGAAAAGTTTTACTTTTTCTAATTTAATTACATTTCCCGTCTTCCTTTTTGTGTTTGTAGTTGATTTAGTGCCATGCAGTGTCCCAGATGGTCAATCTGGGAAGCAGACACGGATGTTTTCAAAGAGACAATGTTGATTCCCTTTGGACCCAGAATGACCTCCTCCTCCCATCACTCCCATCTATAGTCATTCACAGATTTTAATCCCCTAAATCCACAGTATTTAAATATGGGAAGAAAGGTGGGCCACAACTTGAAAGCAACTAAGGACACAGGGAACCATGGCTGGCATTGGCAGAATATTATTTAGCAGAGCCCGGTACCACTATTTGCAGCATGGATAAAACCAGCTGGCCATGTTATGCTTGACTGAGAACTAGACAAGGGAGGGAGGATCACATGTGAATAAGAAGTTACATGAGAGGAGATGAAGAAAGAAAGCTGACATGCTCAAGACAAGGTCTAAGAAAGAGAGTGATGAAAGCCATCTTGGATATTTTAATCCATGCCAATAACAATAAAATTCACTACCCTTTCTGTCCTTGCGCAGAATATAGAAACAAAAGAAACATTTTGGTATAAATTTGCCACAAGGAAATACAGGTACTGTATACTGTGAAATACTAACTTGCTTGACTGTGCACAACTCTGTCTTACAGGTGTTTCTTTTAAAACCAGATATACACCAGTAGGAAGTCCACCTGCATTATTTTGTCACTCATTCTGACTTGATAACTGTAGCACTACATAAACAAATAGGTATCTGCATATAATTTATGCTCTTGAAGTTGAGGAAAGTGATAGGAAGGGAGAATCAAGCTCAAAAACAGATATTTTGCAGCAATATCAAAACTGAAGAATTGTTAGTTCTGAAAATGTAGTTAATTTTCCATAACTTTTAGTGACTTCTTCCCACCACTGAACAAAAGGAAAATATTGTGTACTATGTTAAATTCTTTGATCACTTATGGAAGGCAATCACTAAATAACTACACCTGAGGGCTGCAAGTACAGGAATCTGAAATGATGCTACAGAAGTAGAGATAGGATTGTTTTTTCTAGTATCATACTGAAAAGTTTTATGCTGTGCTTTTAATTACAAGCAGGAGATTTTCACTGTAAATGTAGTGCCAAAAAATAATTTCTTCTCATTAGCTACCTGTCAGTATTTATTTTCTTTACTGCAGGGAGCAGGGGAAAAATCACAATTCTAAATGGTGAAAAACAAAAAGGGCAACATGTATTCCTTTGTTTCAGCATTTTTACAGCACCCTGTTCCAAATTAAAACAGACGACATAATGGTGAATGTTTAGGAAAAATGGAATGCATCAAAAGTATTTAATGAGATATTAGGGTATAGTACCAAGAAATCTTCTGAAGGTTTGGTCTACAATTCAACATTTTGTTGCTGTGAAGATTTCCTTAGAAAATGAGGCATGTACAGTTATGCTTTCTCCTTCTTACGAGTCCATTGGCCAACATGATAGAGGGATTCTAGGCTCAGGAATATGAAATATTTACAAATACCATGAAGATCAATAGCTGGTAAAATCAGAAAGAATCTACTAAATCTCTCCATTGAGGGGGGAAAGGCTGCAGTGCTGTCGCACTGGCCCAGCCTGTCATTGCACTTACTCAACATTCAATGCAGAGAACTCGGGCAAAGGAACTGGCCGTCGTGGGAGAAGCAGGACCTGTGAGGTTGAAGGAAACCTGCAAAGGAACTAAACTTATTGTGGTGAGCATGGTGTAGGGGGTAGGATATCAATCCACTTGTACAGAACAAGTTGCTTTGATTAGCATAGTTGTGGCCAGACAAGCCCTACGGAGAATTCAGTTATACTAGAAAAATTATGACTTTCAGTGCAACATACAAGCCTTTTCCTTTTTCAGATATACTATATCAGTCTAGGCTCTTTTCTATTGCTAACATGGTGTTAGTACAGGGAGCATGATAGTCAAATAATGTTGCTCTATATGCAGAAAAGCCTTAAGGAATTTCCTGCCGTCAGTGTGATATCTGTTGTTCTAATACATACCACAAAACATTACTATACCTCAATGTGATTTAGTATGGTCCTCAACAAAGGCATTTGGCAGTTTTTCTGGTCTGGCAAACTCCCTTGAAATCCAAACATGTCTGCTTTTTCTTTAGTGTGTCACCCTGTTTGAATGGGACCGCAACTGCTCCACCAACTTCTGCGCACAGCAGATGTTAGGCACATTTCATGTGTACATGTCAACTGTACGTACATATCAGTCAACCCTATTTCAGCTTCTTCCTCCTCAGATATCAAACATGCCTCTTCCAAATTTAGTGATCTCATCTGAAAAGTTCTAAAAAAATTTGCAGATCTTTAAGCTGCATAGTGGAAACAAAGACTCAAAGAGGGTAACTGCTTTCTACGAACCCTGCGTAAGCAGGACCAGAAAAAAGGCCTCTGCCTGGCTGCTGCAGCAGCAGAGGCAACTGCTAGTAAAGCACTTCTGTTTTCTGATGGAGGGGCCAGCTTGCACAAATGTGAAAACCTTGCTGCAGCAATTACAGAGGAGAGTCAATTAGCAGCAAAAAAACCCCAATACCCCTCCTCAGCAGGCTCTATGGTGGAGCTGGAACACCTCTCTTTCTCCCCATAACTCTTGGCCATGTTGAGCTCTTGCTGCTTTCTCCACAATCCAATGCCAGTTTGTTTTCATTTGAATTTTAAGTTCCCCTTCAGTTTTTGTTCAGTCCCCCGCAGCAATCGGTAATGGGCTTTTAATTGCTGATTGAGTGAATGAGGAGGAAGGGATGGACTGAAGAAGGCTTTGATGATACTTAAAAGGCCTTGAGTTTTCTCTAAAGATGAACCCAAGCTGAATTCCTAGAGTGACCCTTCACCCCCTGAACTCTGGCAAGGTTTCAAAACTTTGACTATCTTTCCTAATCCTCATTTTCAGAAAGCTCTGATTGTCATTGCAAGCAAAAATTAAAATCCCAGCTTCCCTGTGCTCCAAACTCCAGATTATACCAAGCATGGAGCTGGGTGTGGGCCACATTTTACTCAAGACTGGTAGCTGGGATGGAGAAAAGAGTGGTTTAAAGAAGGATGTAATCGTACTAACCGCCATGAACGTTCCTGAGAACAACTTTTTGCAGGACTCAGGGTAATCTTTTTAATGCCAATAAGGTAAAATATGGGGGAAGTGGGAATGAAATAACCCATCTTGTGTGATTCTCTGGCCAAATGTATTCTCATTTTACTGAGACATCCGAAGACAGTTAAATAGGCACTTGGTGAAGCAAATCAAGGCATTTGGTTACCCACAG
This sequence comes from Pelecanoides urinatrix, assembly GCA_013400755.1. Lineage (NCBI taxonomy): Eukaryota > Metazoa > Chordata > Aves > Procellariiformes > Procellariidae > Pelecanoides > Pelecanoides urinatrix. The sequence goes on along the minus strand of VZTQ01015362.1, from coordinate 39,369 downwards.
GCTCATTCAAAGATTAAATTTGGGTATTTTAATAAAGGCTGAAATTTCCTATATTTTGAAGGAAAAGGAGCTAAGACACTGCTTGGGATAAATTATAAAACACAACAGAAACATTTTCTCCTATTAGTACTTTGCAGCTGTGCCTGTACTGAAACAAAATCATCACTGGTATATTTGAAGGTAAGAGACCATATTCTCTGCTGCTAGGACTTAAGCACTTTTGCCAGAGCTCTCTGAATTCAGCCATTGGTACCTCATCTTAATGTCCAGAAATCTCTCTTGAAATGAATTGCCTAAGCAGAGTCACAGCAAAACTCCACATCACTCTGTGTTATGCGAGGGCACTGTAGAGGATAGAGCTCAATCTGAGGAATTGGGCCTGTGAGTCCCACTGAAATCCAGAGCTGGGCTCTGGAGACATTTTCTGCATGTAAGGTTTTGACCAAGCAGAAAGCAGGTATAGAACCCTCACCAATGCCCTAGTCACTTGACCATCCTCTGTTCCTGGGGAATTCAGAGTATACAGTTATCTCGGACATCATTTCTGTTTGCCACCTCCAGGTCACACCTACTGATAGCCTTGCACCTGAGGAAAGCCATGTGGAAACAGTTAATGTCTGTAAAGATGCTGGAACCAGAAATAGTTTTCCAATCAGTCAAGTTGCCTTGGTTTTCTGGCCTAAGTTTAAACCTCTGCATCCCAAATTTCCCATTGAAACAATGTTTAGCAAAGGCCTACATTTCCATGCAGCTGTGAAATACACAGCTGGTTTCCAAGGCAGCAGATAATCATTAGGGGAAGCTGATGTGAATGTAAAATTAATTGATGTTTTCTAAGTGCTCTCAGTGTTCGTCTTAACTCTCAAAGGCACTGAAGAGTGTTTTAGAGTGGGTGTTGAGGATTCCTTTAGAAGGTGAACACACATAGACTACACAGACTATAAGGAAGGGGAAAAGCAAAGCAAGCACTTTATTAACTACAATCATGCATTATACTAAGGGTATTTTGCAAAGCGATTGTCTTACCAATCCGAGGACCATAAGAAAGATGAAACATCCGTACATTCTTGCATAATCTTTTGCCGCGAACTCAGCCCAACGGTTGGTAGGTGCCAGCTTTATGTGGGCGTCCCCACGGAGGCAATGGTGACCTCGCTGTGCACTGGCCCACTGTTCTTCGGGAAATCCCGGTATTTATACATTTGCAAAGGAAACAGACTTCGACACACGTGGCCAGCAGGTGCCAAAACATGCCTCGACTGGCAACTCTCACCATAGGGAGCCTATGGCTCATGCGCTCGCTGATCAGGCGCGCTGCACGAGCCATAGCCACCCTGTCTATTGGTCCGTAGGCCTTGTTCACGTGACATATTACCGTAGTCCAGCATTTACGTATTAACCTATGCTCAAGCCAACAGCAAAATGTATCAAAGGAAGCAAAATTATACATTCTATTTTATATTCCTTTATTATTGCACGCTTCCCACGTGCTTCACATCCTCCCCTAACATTTTCTCAACCTTCCTTATCATAGAATCATAGAATCATAGAAACACTAACGTTGGAAAAGACCTCTAAGATCATCAAGTCTAACCGTCAACCCAACACCACCATGCCCACTAAACCCTGTCCGTAAGCACCTCATCTACACGTCTTTTAAATACTTCCAGGGATGGTGACTCCACCACTTCCCTGGGCAGCCTGTTCCAAGGCCTGACCACTCTTTCAGTAACAAAATTTTTCCTAATGTCCAGTCTAAACCTTTCTTGGCACAACTTGAGGCCATTTCCTCTCGTTCTATTGCTAGTTACTTGGGAGAAGAGACCAACACCCACCTTGCTACAACCTCCTTTCAGGTAGTTGTAGAGCACGATGAGGTCTCCCCTCAGCCTCCTCTTCTCCAGGCTAAACAGTCCCAGTTCCCTCAGCCTCTCCTCATAAGACTTGTGCTCCAGACCCTTCACCAGCTTTGTTGCCCTTCTCTAGACATGCTCCAGCACCTCAATGTCCTTCTTTTGTGAGGGGCCCAAAACTGAACACAGGTTTCGAGGTGCGGCCTCACCAGTGCCGAGTACAGGGGCACGATCACCTCCCTACTCCTGTTGGCCACATTATTTCTGATACAGGCCAGGATGCCATCGGTCTCCTTGGCCACCTTCGGTATTCAATATTTTCACACAATAGAAAATACACCATCTATTTTCTGTGCTGACTGCAGTTTTCTTAGCTATCTATTTCTCACCCAGTGTCCATCCATGGACCAAAATCCCATCTTTTAACCCTAATGTATACAAAGAGATAGACATTAAGCTTATACTGAGTGGCAGTTTCTGTTTCCCTTGAACTTGGGCAAAAATCCCACCAGCCTCGATGAATGCAGGCTAACCCATGGCATTTTTACATTCCATCTCCATCCAGCTTTTGGGTCAATGTTCACAGTACATGATATCCTACCTAGCTGGGGCCTTGTAGGGACAACAGACGACACCAAGTTGGGCGGGAGTGTTGATCTGCTCGAGGGTAGGAAGGCTCTGCAGAGGGACCTGGACAGGCTGGATCAATGGGCCAAGGCCAACTGTATGAGGTTCAACNTAGACTGGACATTAGGAAAAATTTTGTTACTGAAAGAGTGGTCAGGCCTTGGAACAGGCTGCCCAGGGAAGTGGTGGAGTCACCATCCCTGGAAGTATTTAAAAGACGTGTAGATGAGGCGCTTAGAGACATGGTTTAGTGGGCATAGTGATGTTGGGTTGACAATTGGACTCGATGGTCTTAGAGGTCTTTTCCAACCTTAACGATTCTATGATTCTATGATTCTATTCTATGACAATATTCCACTGATCTGCTTAGCTGGTAGCCCAAAACTGGCAAAGATTAGGTTATTTTTAAAATACCTAATCACACACCATCTTTCCTGGTATCTTGAAAATTACATAGCAAGATATATCATGCAAGACCAGTTGTTATAAATCAGATTATACAACTTATATTACAAACACAGGATTAAAAACATTTGTGCTTTATTTAAAAGATAATTTACACTTATTTCCTCATTTTCTCTCTTAATTTTGAGGCAGAAGGAAAAGCCCCCCAACCTCCCCAAATCTTTTCCAATTACTTTCCGACTGTGAATTCATTTTTCATGTTCTTGATCTTTGTTGGTGGCAGGCTGAAAACATTTGCTTTTAAATAGTGATTGACTACCATTTATGTTTAACAGTAATGGCACTGCTCTTCCATGACCTCAGAAATTACATTTGTAACATATAGCCAGCCATGTAACCTACCACCAGCAACAGAGAGATTCAATTAACTGCAACAGGGGGTCCAGTGTGGTTCGAAGTAGTCCTTCACAACAGCTGAAGGTAAAAAGTGAAATAAATAACAGTAAAAAAAGAAATAAAAACCAAAATATCCCACCCCTTGTCCCAAATCAAGCCACCCTTACCATCTTCAGATGTTCAGCCACCTTTAGGTACATATCACTGATCACTACAGACACAGAGCTTTAGGAAACATTCTAACATGGCAATATCTGTAACCTGAAAACCAGCCCATATCTGTTTGTGATTTTCATGTGAAATGTCATGATCGATCTTTGATCTGTTGACTGGTTGTCTACGGTTTTGTTAGGGATGATTTTTTATATATTAAAAACACAGGCAAGAGAGAATTCAGTAATAATTACATACTTAGGCAATTGGTATGTCTTTTCAGGGCAGCCCAGAGAATTATGTTAGCTCTGTGTAGTAATGATTTGATATATAGGGAATAACCCACAGTATCTAATGCTTTGTAATAAATATTTCAGAGAAGAAAAGTCAGGGTAAAATACATATTTCTTTTTAGTGGCAGCAAGTTACAAAAGGCTAAATCAACTGGTGGTTGTATATGAGAAGGATGTGGTCTAAATAGATTTGTATGTCTGGGCAATTCCTCCTAACAGGAAGGTTCTTAGCTGTCATTGTAACCTATGCCCAATGTTATACCAGCAGTAATATTGGCTGACCTATGTCTGCTCCATAAAAGCTTCCAAACTAACAAAGAGTGAGCATGAATTCCTGCAGAAACTTTATCTTGGCTGATAGAGATCACTTACAAGATGCTTTCCTGAGACTTTTTAAAATAGGAGCAAAGCTTTGTCCCATCTTGATGAGCAGAGGATCTATCAGCATGCAGCTATCCCTAACAGACTGCTTTGTCGATCCAGCTACGCTGGCAGACATCTCCATGGCCTGATGTTCCAAGACTGGTACTAGGATATCTTTATGTCCCATACTTGACAAGAGGAAATAAAAATCTCTAAGCATGTTTTTGGCATGCTTGTCTTGTCTTGTTTATGCCATCTGAGGCAAAGGGGTTTCTCCTTCAAAGGTTTAATCCTGAAGACATTAGTCATGTATAGCTCCACAGACTGAGTAAAGCTCATAGGAGTCAGAGATAAGCCACACACAGCTGGAGGCTCTGAACTCCAGAATGATAAATAGAAGTGAATAAAACTGAGCCAAAACAGAGCATGTGCAGACAATATGGCTTTTTCCACATTTTTGCAGAGCTATACCTCTACATAAAGGCCATGATTTAAAAGGAAGAAAGAGGAGGGAGAAAATTTGAGCTGCCAACTGTTGTTTCAGAAGCAATGAAAGTGAGTGAGAAGTCTGTTATGAGTACAGCCTTCTGTCTGGCACTTGGGTATTGCAATGGCAGAGGTGGCCGGACAATAAAATTACGGGGTGCATGAAGGGAAAAAGTGGTGCTGGAAAAGAATCTGCTTCATAACTTTGACCTGCGGCTCAGTGTTTAACAGTTAGGAACAGGAACAACCCAGCTCTCAAGTTCACCCTTGGGTCATCACACATCCTCTCCCTCTGCCTTCATGCACACATTCATTATAAGCTAACCTTGTCATGGTGACACCTGCACCATCCTCACCTCTTTTCCATTTTACATTCCTCTCCTTCTTCAGTCTCCTCTGCCCAATTTCCTCCTTAGCTCTATCAGTCTGTGGAACTGCGTGTCATTTACCCTCATGCTGTATGCAAAGCAATGTCCTATAATTGTATCTTCTCTCCAGAGACTTGGGTTGATTGGGCTGTGATTGTATCTCAGTTGTCATATCTGCTTTGTGATTTTCCATAAGGAGCTTATCTGAGTCAATTGCAAGCTAAGTCTGTTTAATTTAGCCCACAATTAGTATAGCTATAGTGCTAAATAATAAAGTATTCATGGCATTTTTTTTCTGGACATATTTTATTAAGATCACAATTTTTTCTTATTTCTTATGTTAAACATAATACAGAGGACTACACCATATGTTCACTCTCTTATATACTATTTTTGATTACAAGAGGCAGTGGTTATCCTGGAGGCAGACAGAAATCACTTTGGAGCATAATGTGTTCATGGATAACATTTTCTCCTAAAATTTATCGGCGAAAGCAGGGGGATTTCTCTCTCTCTCTAAACACATATATACATGCATGCATTTCCTATCTTCTGAAACTAGACACTTTCTCATTATCCATTGAAACCTTTAATCCTTCTGGGATCCTGCTAAAGTGCCTACTCTTAGTGATATCTTGCTGCAGTGAGTAACACAAGCTAATTATACCTTATCAGTGAGGGTGGAAAAAAAGCCTTGCTTTTTCAAGGATTAAATTGCGCTATCAGCACAGACATTGCACAGATACCTGCCTCTTTCGTAAGCACAGAAAAAGCAATAGAAGATGTTTTACACTCTGGTTTGTCTCTGCTACTGTCTTGTACACATACAGGTGTAACAGGAGTACTGTAACAGTCTAATAACAGCCAGGAACTCTCTCACACTTAGACAGATGCAGTTGGTCCATTGACTACGGTGGAAACTCATTTGGTTTTAATTAAACTCAGTGGCAATTTGTCACCATTGAACAAGAGCACTGAACATTTTTTCTCAAGACAGAATGTCCCACAAAGATGAGTTATTTTGTGTCTGGAAGCCCTGAAGAAAGACTTCAAGACAAAACTTAAATAAACTGCTTGTTTTTAACAGGCCCTGTGTGGAGATGTAATAAAATGCGCTCGCCCCTGTCCTCTGTGCAATGTAAACACGACGGAAAACTGCAGGGTTTGAATTGGCCATCAGGCAGTGCCCACTTCATTCTCTAAATGGAGCAATAAGATTTATATTGACATAGAAAAATAAACATTGCTGCAGTGTTGATGCTATCTGTCAAAGACAAACTCCACTCTCCAATACAATCCTGCCCTTCCTGATGAAATGAGCTAAAGCTGCATGTAGAGCAGGTTCATTTTCACCCCTCGCCTGCTATGACTTGTTCAAAAGCCCTGGAAATCAATGCGAGGTTTTTTCATCAGTTTCCAGCTGGTTGTGAACAGACCTGCAGTGCTCCATATGTGCTACACCAAAGCACATACTGGAGTAGCTATCTCTGTCCAAAGTGAATAGAGCTGTGCCAGGAAGCTACATATTTAGTCTACTTATAATGCAGGAGAATATGGTCACTTCACTGACAGTGAGATGTGTCACGTCATCTCTCTTTGCCTCAGTTTTCTTTGTTAGATGGTGATCACCATCTTTGATGTACTTGATGTACTGATCTTGATGTACTGACCTTGATGTACTTTGTCACACACAGGTGGAAGACTCTGTTTAGGCATGAACTATAATCAACATTAGCCTGATGAATTCATGCAGAAAGAGCATCTGCTGCTGTTAAGGGTTTGCTCATATGCCATCACAGTCAGTGCCCATGCTGGGTGAGGTGGGAATGGATGTGGTTTCACATTAACAGTCAGAGAGTACATGTGCTGAGGAACCCTATGCAAATACAGGCCTGGGGAATCTTCATCCTTGAAATGGTTCTATGTGAGCCAGCTGCAGCACTGGAGGAGTCACTGCACGGGAATATAAGAGCTGATCTCTGCCTCCACCAGTGTGGATCTGGACACAAAACAGCCCTGAAACAAACCCTGTTTGCCTCACCCTGCTTTTGGGTAATCCGCTTAATAGAAGACTGGGTGAGGCCAAATCTTCACAAAGGGCTGCGGAAAGATGGGCTGTGGAAGGCCAGCAGTCCGATGGCTTTGATCACGTTTGTTATGAGGGAAATGTTTGTAGATGATTATATAGTCATTGTAGTTGCCTTAACCGGTTTCTAAGAAGCGTGAGCAAGACTATCAAGAGGAAAAAATGTGGGCCAGAGCCAACAAGGTTCATAGCTATACATGGAATCACAAGAAGGGGAGAAGATCAGGAGACTAGTGGTCACAAACATATAACCTAGACCAATATCTTGACATGCTCCTCACACCTCCCCTGATTTGACTTTTTGTACCTCCTAGCCTTTGTACCTTCCCTTGCTTCTCATGCCCTAGTGCATCTCTTCACCAACGGCCATTTTTGGGTCACCTTTGACTGCAGCTGCCCTGCAGTGTGCCACTTAGGCAAGGCAGTGATCACAGAGATGGCAAAGGGAGCACAATCTGCCAGAGGATGACTTCTGCAGCACTTGGAGATTCCTGGAGCAAAAAGGCAGAGTATCAGCAATCGTCTGGCCCTGGGTTGATACAGCTGTCCATGAACAAGCAATCCTGTGGTCAAAAACTGAGGGAGCTGCCTTTGGAGGTCTATTGCTGAGCCATGCTTTATATTGCTCAGACACAGCTCCAAATCTTATCTAGTAACCTCCTAAGAGGTCAATACAAGCTATTTCTTTTGGGACTGACACACTTAATTTGTCAATTTATTTTTAAGAACACTCAGTTTCATTTTCTTCTTGAGAAGCTGGTTTCCCAGTCACCTTAATTTCTGCCAAGAATGACTGAACAGAAATTCTAGGCATCCCTAGAAACACCTGCTAAGTATATGCTGGAGATCCTTGGCAAGGTCTTCCTCTGAGTGAAGTCAGTGATAAACAGCTCCAGTAAAATCACAGCTCTGGTGATATCAACAGATGTTCTAACTATGTTCCCTCTTGATTGCAACAAAACCAGGATTGAGTTCAATGCTTGTATGAGCTATCATAGGTTGCAACTAAGGAGGTTCTTTACAGAAAACACTAAGAGAAAACAGTACTATAGAAGATGTTACAACAGTGACCACAACAAAAATTGGATGAAAGCAGCTTCTCAGTGAAGAGAAAACACTCATCTTACACTCTTAAGAAGGGGAAATATCCATCAGATGGAGCAAAGTCAATTGACTGGGATTTGTACTTGATGCAAGTCCAAATGCCACAGTGTACCTGATTCTCAACCTCTGAGAAGTAAGGCACACCGATGTAAGGCAGAGATTTGGGGCTCAAAAATCAATCCCGTTGATAACTTTGGTGGTGCTACAGGAAATAAAGTCAGACACAGCACCACTGGATAGCACAGATAAAGGCATTAAGCATAGTTTTTTCTGGTTTTATTTTTTCCACCATTTTCCCTTTCTTGGAATTCTATTACCTTTCTAGAGGATGCCTCTGTAGGAACAGAAGGGGTATAATAAAAGGTGAGGTGGTCTCGTGGTAAGTAATAATAATTACAAAGGATAAAAATTAGCAGGTTTTGTTATTTGAAATGACAATTACCTGGTTACTCTTCAGTCATTGTGTCTGTCCCTTAGGAAAGGACAGAATGAGGCTATTTTGGTTCACTTTATTTAAAATCATTAGAGGGATTATACTCAGGATGCTTCCAAAATCAGAAACACCAAGACAAAACAGTTTGTTTAATCTGTAAGCAAACTACAACATTAATCACTGGAAATAATATAACTACAAACAATGCTGAACAACACTAATCTTCATGAAGCACCCCAGATGATGATAAACAGAGAGACAGATGTGGTTTACAGTTAGATTCAAATGAGGCACAGAGAAGACATCAATAGAGAACTAGTATGACAAACTGAAGAAGACCTGAAGGTATTATAATTCAAGTGACAGGATTACCATGGGTTATTTGATGTTGCACATCTGTTTGTTTTTCATTTTTTTAATTAATTTTTAAATTGCTTTTCTGCTTCTATTTGCATTGATTTATCATAGTGATTAAGGTAAACACTGGAGGAATGATTCATTACTTGAAGCTACTGTTCCTCAGTCATAGTGACCAAAGGATTCATTGCGTTGCCCATCCACTGCATGAGTTAGTTTTACAGAGAAAGAAGCTCAGGCGAAGGTAAATCAAGTGACTTGCTCATACTCTGCTGGGCAAAGAATTCAGAAACTTTGTTCTACACAAGGCTGCAATCCCTGCCAGCGATGGCAAAGCTGAACTTACACCTTTTGAGAGAGCTGTCAGCGATGGAGATTGTTTCAGGTTTTTTGATTTATCTCCCTAAACTGCTTTCACACTCTGGTCTTTTTATCAGAAAAGCAGTTACATGTTATACATGCACTTCATACAGAACTGCATGGAGGACAAAGGCTACGTATATTTCTCTAAGTCACTGGAAACAGTGGAAGAGGAGCGGAAAGCACAGAGGCAGAAGCTAAAAAAGCAAGTAAGAATGGCAGCGATAGCACACGAACATACCAGTGGTGAATACTGTCTGTTTCTTTATGGTGTAAGTTTGTCTGCTGTTTCTCACAATCAGCATAGATGTTCTGCACAAGAACAAAGAGCAGCAAACGGACTTTAGTCATAAAGCGTTTAGGCCGCTTTAGTTCCAGCAAATGGCATTGCTTACGTAACACAATGTGACCCTATTTGTGCTTGTGATCCAGTCATTGATTAATTGTCTTGATGGTATTTGCTGTAACATGCACTGGGAGTTTCCCTGTAACCTTGGCAATTTTCACTGTACAATTAGCACTGCTTGCTTTTACTGCCAGTTTTTAAACATTCCCCATTAAAATGCATCTCAGACTGCTCCAACACATCAGGTAGACACATTTCTTTCAGCAGTTCAGGGCATGTGCCAATAGGATTCACTTCTAACAACTTGGGAACAGAGACCCTCTTAACAGTAAGAGTTGAAATGCCACACCTTCTTGTATTTCACTCATCACTAATGAATTCAGGCATCTGTAAAGAAAAACTCATGTTTAGCTCTTGATTTGAACTACCTGCAGGAGGAGAGCAACCACCAAGTCTAAACTCTTCTATATTCTTAAAAAGCATGAAGTAGTGAGGAGAGTCTTTAAAGACACTGCCTTCCTGCAATATGCTTGTCACCCAGGTGCTAGACACTTGCCTTTCTTGGACAAAGTCATTAAAAAGGTGTTCGTTAAAATACATTACCTCATCCAAATTTCATCATTGCCCTGGATACCCTGGGACTTTAGAGCAACTCATGGAACACATAGAGTATTGATCAGTGATATTTTTACACCCATGTAAATCAGCAATAGTCATACTAATTTTACTAATCAGCTGCCACTATCACAGTTACACAGAACAAGCTGTGAGCCAGTCTGTTTCTCCTACAAAGGATAAGTGGGGCAGTGATGCAAATAATTAGTTTCTGTGGTATTTATTTGATTTACCAAAAGCATTTCAATGCAGAGATCCACAGAGTACAATCCTTTCCTGTTCAACATTTCCAGTAAAACACTGGTCTAAGGTCATGGTGAGCTGTTTGCAGAAGTATATTAAAAAGTTTTCAATTAAAAATTCGAAAAAAGTGTATTGGAAACCAGAAAAACACTGAGATCTGGCATCAGTCCAGTGGTTTAAAACACTTTGAAACAGCTGTTCTAGAGACACAAAGAAAGTCTGTAGTCTCAAGTCTGAACAAAGCCGTTAGGGTATTGTGTTTCACTCTCAGGAAAAGATAGCACTGCCGTTACCAAAGATAGTGGAAATAGACAAGAATCTGTTTGAAAAGCTATTTCCATTGTAGTTATTTGTTCATTATCTGGTGCTAGAAACCAAGTTGTCAGTTTTCTTTAAGAGCACACTTTTCTATGTTCCTGAGCCTTCAGCAGCCCACATGGTGGGCTATGTCTGAGAAGAGCTTGGGAGGACTTCTGATATTACTGAATCCAAGCATCCTGCAAGAAAGAAAACTGTGATTGCAGGCTCTAGTTTTCTGATTACCTCTGTAGGTTGCTGGGGACCTCAGGAAAGTTGGAATAGCAAATCAACAAGGAATCCCAACATGGCTCTTCTGAAGGGCAAAGGGTTTTCTTAAAGAACATCTTCTACATGGGAAAGATTCACATATCTGAATTTTCACCCAACCAACTCAGAATACCAATTAAAAGAAGGAATGAACAAGATTAGGAAAATGCAAAAATTTCCTCATTCCTTGAAAGGTTCCCTGCACAACCTGATTTTCTGTCACATGTTAAGAACCATCTCTCTACCTGTAAAGCACATGCTTCATTAAACACAGTTTTACTGCATTTTAGTCTGTGCTTCAGCTGGGAAATTCCAGCCCCTGTGCCACCTGTGTGCCATTTTCCATTACCTGGCACATGGCACGGCAGCACACAACTGGTAATTGTCCCTGTGTGGTAAGAGGAGGTTGCTGACTCTGGCTATGCTACCACAACTTGCTCCTGCACTGGGGCCAGGTACAGGTAGTGGGATTGGGATAAAAACTGCCCAGATGATGACTGGCTGTTTTCCAGACATTTTGCACCACTTGACTGGCAGAACACAATAGAAAACCTGGCTTTACATAAAGGAAGGTAAATAGAAACAGAAAGACTTGATGTGAGAACAATGTGGCTCAATTAAAATTCTGTGAACAATGGTAGCCTTTGGATTGCATTCACTGCTGGACACTGGACAGAAGTTTAAGGACATATAGATTGTTTTTCATTTCTTATTGTGGGAGAAAGTTTGCCATAATTTTCTCACCTCTTAAACAGCAAGAGTAGACAGAGATGTACACCTTTTTTCACTGCAGTGAACTTGCATCTCTGAAGTGAAACCTGATTTGTATATTGAATGAAGCAAATGAACGTGTAAGCAATCCTTCCTTCTTTCCTCCAGGATCAGTAGGAAATGAACCCGAGATTCAGCTTCAGGAGGAAAAAAATCTATGTCTTAAAGAAACAATTAAAAGCACTGATATCTAGAAGAATAGAAGAGAGAGAAGATAAAGCAAACTACATTTTTTTTTTCCATTTTAACACCTATAGAAGTGATACCTAGTTGCTGAATATTGACAGATGTGTTTTCTTAATGAACAACTGAGAGTAGAACAGCTGTTTAGCTTTACAGAGTTCCCTTTGCAATTTGCATCCAGAGGATAGTGGCGAATGGCTCAATGTCAGATGGAGATCAGTGACAAGTAGTGTTCTGCAGGGGTCCGTATTGGGACCAGTACTATTTAATATCTTCATCAATGACATAGACAGTGGGATCGAATGCACCCTCAGCAAATTTGCAGATGACACCAAGCTGAGTGGTGTGGTTGACACGCCCGAGGGACAGGATGCCATCCAGAGGGACCAGGACAAGCTCAAGAAGTGGGCCTGTGTGAACCTCATGAGGTTCAACAAGGCCAAGTGCAAGGTCCTGCATCTGGGTCGGGGCAACCCCTGGTATCAATACAGGCTGGGGGATGAAGGGATTGAGAGCAACCCTGCCGAGAAGGACTTGGGGGTTCTAGTGGATGAAAAGCTGGACATGAGCAGGCAATGTGCGCTTGCAGTGCAGAAGGCCAACCATATCCTGGGCTGCATCAAAAGCAGCGTGGCCAGCAAGTCGAGGGATTCTACCCCTCTGCTCTGCTCTGGTGAGACCCTACTGGAGTCCTGCGTCCAGCTCTGGAGCCCTCAGCACAGGAAAGACATGGACCTGTTGGAGCGGGTCCAGAGGAGGGCCACGAAAATGATCAGGGGCATGGAACTCCTCTCCTGTGAAGAAAGGCTAAAAGAGATGGGGTTATTCAACCTGGAGAAGAGAAGGCTTTGGGGAGACCTTATTGCAACTTTTCAGAACTTAAAGGGGGCTTATAAGAAAGACGGGGACAAACTTTTTAGCAGGGCCTGTTGCGACAGGACAAGGGGGAATGGTTTTAAACTAAAAGAGGGTAGATTTAGTCTAGATATAAGGAAGAAATTTTTTACAATGAGAATGGAGAAACACTGGGACAGGTTGCCCAGAGAGTGGTAGGTGCCCCAACCCTGGAAACATTCAAGGTCAGGTTAGACAGGACTCTGAGCAACCTGATCTAGTTGCAGATGTCCCTGCCGTGGCAGGGGGGTTGAACTAGATGACCTTTAATGGTCCTTTACAGTCCAAACTATTCTATGATTCTATGATTTCTTAACCCATGTTAGCACAAATTTTCAACCCAAGCATTAGCTCAAAAAAACCCTCAAAACCTAAAACAAAAATGAAGAGTGGAATTTATTAGATTATTCTTCAGAAGAATGGGGAATGCTTAAAGGAAAACCCAAAGGTTTGCTGATTAGGCAAGACTGGAGGAGGACGAAGATGAGCTCATTTCCCCCCAGGTTTGCCAACACAATTCCAAGAGGTTGGAACTGGCCTTCCTGCACTTGGCTATGGGGCTGCAGTTTGCCCAAACCTAAGCAGAGGTCAACCTCCTCACAGTTGTTTTGCAGGTAGGCATAGGCTCAGTTGCTTCCAAGGTACACAATATATAAACACCATGAGTGAAGGCAAGAGAGCAAACTTAAATGGTGGTTTTGAGTGATTAAATTGCTTTTTGCGTGATTGTTTTTCGTGAAAAAAAAAAAATTCTTTTAATCTCATCATATTCAGCACCCTTTAATGGACTGTTTTCTTCATATAAAATGGTGCGATTGGGCTAGTTGAAATATGCCTACATGCACCTCTGCATGTAAGAAGTTCTCCTATACATTGCATCTTATAAAATGAAAACAAAATAATGCTCAGCTAAAAACCAAAAAGAGAGTTCTTCCTGCACTCATCTTATCTGTGGCTGGACACCAGAAAATTAGTTCTTTCTATTCTTGCTGTCTTTCTCCTGTTTGGTTCTCAGGTGATAAGGGCATTAGTGTTAATTTTAAAGGGCACTTGATCACATCTCTGGAGAATATCCTGGAGCAAGGTGCAAGTATGAGTTGTACCTTAAAACATCCATTTGAGATTACTAAGGGTGTTTTCCGTCCACTATATAGGAGAGGAGAGATGAAGAGTTAGAGAAGAGAACACCAGCTCTGCTTTCCTATATACCTATAAAAAACAGGCATTAGTGCTGAAGTAACTGAAGTTAAACCACTGTAAAATAACTGCATCTGAAATCTGTACTCAGTTTTAAGCAGTTTTCTGAGGATATATAGGCTGTGCAGTGCAAACCTCAACAACTACACTTGGAATCAATTTGGCATGCACAGATGTGGGCATTTTCCACCCAATCTACATTGGCTGAGAATAGCACAGCAATTGGACTGAAAAACAACATTCACAGTTGTACATCATAGCCTTTTTCCAAGCTCTTTGAGCCCATTTCCGTGTATTTCAGACATTGGGGCCAGACGTGCAAAAAATAAAAGCGGTTGCTCTGTGTTCTGTCCTTAGCCCCTCACTCACCATTATTATGAAAAGCTGGATTTAAAAAAAAAGGAATTATACAGTTCCAAAGAATGAATGAACGTTCCTCCCCTCCTCTTCCTTTTACCATCATCACTTAGGCATGTAGCAAGCATGCAGTGCATATTTGGAGACATTTTTGAAGGTTGTCAGTGAATTCTCAATTTCTATTTAAAGCTGTAAAGTAGCCTGCAAACCTTCCTCCATTTTCCTCCAAACGGAAAAGTTAGCAATCAATTACTGTCCTAAAAACCCAAAAGCAGACCCCCCACAGGAGCCAGACGATGGTGTATAATCCATCATCTATCCATGCAGCCAAAGTGAAAAGAGAAGAGTCACAAAGTCAGAACAGGACTACAATTTTAAAGCCTATCCACATTTAATTTTTTCCTTTTCACTTAATGACCAAGCATGGTAGCACATTATTTCTTTCCTGCAATGGAGTTCTACCAAGTTTTATCAAAATGTTGAAACTTAAGAATTCCTTTTTGTTGTTTCAACAATGTGTCTGGTCCAGTGCAGGAAGGAAGCAACATAGCAAGAGCTTGAGGAGCTGCATTTTTTTTCTTCTATAAATCTAATTAAATGCATGAGTCTGGGAGATGTGAAGTGCTGTTCTTGGAACTTTTTATATTTAGTAATAACTATACCTAATTACAGTGTGTCAAGGCTGGAACAGTACTGTGGCAGGTATTACAGAAACCAAGAGAAATAAGGCTTGAATTTACAGTGTAGTTGTAGCTTTTCTGACTTAAGCACTGTTATTCCTGGCATCCTCCAAAGTCAGCAAGAGAATAATCACATGCAGAGAGTTTCAGCTGTTTTACCAGTGAGATAACAAGAGGCCAAAAAAGTGTTTTTTCTGTCTAGTGGCGAAAAAACCCAGATCTTTTAGAAATATGTGAACTGACAGCCTAGTCTTGCCACAGGAAAGTTTAGCTTAAAGTTCAAATGTTCTTAGCCATGCATGTCTTCTCAATATCAATATTAAATATATGCTTGTGTCCCTGGACTCATTTTAAATAGGGGGAAATACCACATATGGAAGAACCAGTACATAATATTGAATGCACCGAGAGAAGCCTTAATTATGAGCTCTTCTCAGACACAGACAATGCACAGCTGTGGTCTTGAAAGAGCAGCCTCTGAAGCTGATGTGAGCTTGCAGAGAAAACCCATGCCTAGCATAGGTCAGGATGAGCACTTGGGCAACTGGTATCCTGTGTGCTATAGCAGGATGTTTTTGTGCTGCTCCAACAAATACACTCCTGTCAGGTCTTGAAAGCATATGCAGGGTGTCCCAACATGCGTCGTACGGATATGCCCAGAATTGTTTGTGCATGTGTGATGGTATAAGCTTGCATGTATGTAAATGTGCATTCACATAGACTTCACTAGTATACTTCTTGTCCCTAATATAAAGTGTATCCCGTTCAACACAATTTCCTAAAATGCACTGTGACCCTTCCAAGGAAATCATTATGGAAAACTTTCACAGGTAACAGCTTGCACGCTTTTAACACACCAAAAGCTTCATACATAGGAGCACTGTAGAGAAAAAAATTGTTAAAACAGGCAATATGACAAGTTGTAGTGCCGCAGTCAGTTTGGACACCTTTGCTTTCTGCCCTGTTCCATTCGTTTCATGTGCGATGCATACTGAAGACTAGAAAACCAATGCAACTAAATTTCTCAATAATATGTCTCAGTGATTCACTTTCCATAAAGGTGTGTCTCAGCACCTATCTTACCTATGCCATATTTTGAGGACAGTTTGTCCCTGAGTTCATCCAGCTTCAGCACTCCTTGGGGATTCTTCCTTAAGAAGATTCTTCCTGCAAAGAGAGCGATACATAGAGTATCCCCATACTGCAAAACCATTGAGAATACCAGGTACGTTTTTCCAAAGAAATGATGGAAACACCTTTTTTCATTGCTTTAAAGGCCACAGGAAGCCCACCAGGCCTGTATAGTTCAGCCTTTAAGTAAAAGCCACAGTGAGCTCTCATCACTGTAAGATCACAATGCACTGCACCTCAAAGGTACCAGGAAAACCATGACCAAAAATAAGAGCATCTAAAGCTTTAGCCAGATTTGGGATGGATTCATCCAACAAAACCATAAATTTATGCAAAATTCTGCCTGTGTGCACATTGTGCTCTCACCTGACTTGTGTGATATTTATGACACATTGGAGTACCTCCTCAATACCTGGAAGAGGCAGAGACAGAGACAGTGGAAGTAGGGAGCAGCGACCAGCCTGCAAATTGTGACATCCAGCCCCGTCCTCCGTCACATCACAGAAACACAACACGTGTGTGACAGGTCATCTCAGCTATCTGGCTGTAAGTTGGTTGATAAATATACACAGGGCAGAAATCTTTCTGCAGATTAACACATTACCCCCAGGAGACCAGGAGGAGAAGGAAAAACAATGCCTTAGCACAGGTACTCTTGACAACAATGACTGCTTTGCCTTTTGAGACTCTCGTTGATGGTGCTAGCAAGTGAGCAGGTAAGGGAGGCTGCAGTATCTCTCAGGCTGCTGTTCCCAGCTGGGTGGAACTGCAGGTGAAGGTTAGGGAGGAAGAAACATGGGGCATGTACCCTTGAATAAAAGAGAAATAAATAAACCGTGTACAGTGAGAAACGAAGCATGAATCACAGTTGGAAATACTGTGCTGTCCTGAGGAAAAAAAGAAAAAAAAAAGAAAAAGAAAAAAAGGTGTTTTCAACTTTGCCCAACCAAATTTTAAAGAAATAAGATAATTTAAGACTAAATTGCTTTTCAGGTTCCAGTAGTTTCCATTGCTATTTCCCTTGAATCTCTCAACTCTGGTTTTGGAGCTGCAGGTGCTGACAGCTCTAAGAAAGACTACCTGCTTTCCAGTGCATCTTGATAAGAAAGGCTTTTTCTAGGCAGTGAATAAGGAGTTTTGCAACACAAGAAGGAAAGAATACATAAAAGGAGGAAAAAAGCAAGTCAAGATGTTTGTTAAAGTTCACGCATATTTCTTCTGAAGTATTCAACTGCTAAACAGCTGACCGACTTTCTGTGACATTTGACCTTCCAAATACTT
This sequence comes from Pelecanoides urinatrix, assembly GCA_013400755.1. NCBI lineage: Eukaryota > Metazoa > Chordata > Aves > Procellariiformes > Procellariidae > Pelecanoides > Pelecanoides urinatrix. The sequence goes on along the minus strand of VZTQ01015362.1, from coordinate 21,820 downwards.
TTCACTCTACAAACCTATATTTTAGAAAAGCAGAGTTTGAGAGAATTCTGTCAACCTATGTATATTTTCCTTCCTTCTCAGAGAAAGCGGTATCATTTAAAAAACAGTTAGCTCTTGGCTTTTGAACAAATATTTTTAAGAGTGTCAGAGATTCTAACCCCACAAAGGGAGTTTAAATAAAATTCATAAAAGTCTTTGTGCTCTGTCAAGAACACACACATACACCCTACAGAAACACATGCCACAGGATAAAAAAGCAAAAGGAAAAAGGAGGGTTGTATCCAATTAAGAAATATACCTTAACTACAGAACACAAAAGCCTGTTGGATTTATTCCAACAAAGCTGAGTTTAGTATAACAATACGACCTAATTTCAGGGAAGTACATCTCTGGTTAGTATAAGATGTCAGAATACAGGATATCAGCCTATTCCTGAGTGATGCTGGATGCAACAGAGGAGAAACGTAAATCTTAGAGGCGTAGTAACTGAAGGGGTGCAAACATTTTTCTACGTACTTCAGACCTGGATTTGACCCCAAAGAAAGGATATCCCACCAAATCAATATTTAAGAAAGAAGAGCAGCACTGGGCACAAAGACTGTACTTTCTTCAAAACATCATCAAGGTAATAAATTCAAGAGGGAGACTTGCAGAAATTATTTACAAATTCCATGCCCATATTGAAGACCCAGGTCCATACCTTTCATGGGGTAGCTTACATTCACTAATGGTGTACTTCTGAAGTCAATAGGTGTGCACACATGATGCCTCATAACATAAGGGAGGCAAAGTTTGTAGGGAGAGATACTGTTTTTCTTTAGCCAACTGTTGAATCTGGCATTCCAAGTTTTTCATGCACATGCCCTTTCTTATATCTGTCCAAGCAAATAACCATTTGCAAGACAAGATTCTAACAACGTGTCAGATAACTTCAACAGGGTTAAAAGACATTGACAACAATTAGACTAAGAATTCCCAATATCCAGATGTGAGTTTAAGAATGACATGAAGGACATTAAGGAACATATGACCTAAACAAAAACAGGATAAAGAGTGACAAGGACGTAATGTCAGTATTTAATGTAACTACAAAAGCATATTAAGGTACCTAGCAAGTACGTAGAAAGAACACTGGAATGGAGAAGATTGTTATCTGAATGGGACAATTGCTGATGACATACCCCAAGAGGCAGACTTTCAGGCCACTGAAATGTTAACATTTCATTCTGGTTTACCTGTGTGGCTGCTGCTAAACTGAAGGACTTCTAAGTTAAATCAGTTCCACGGAGCAGCTCTATGGTAGGTTTGGACAGAGTTTTCCATTCTAAATAACTTCAGAAATTTAAGAACCATAAATTACTTCTATGCCTGCATCTGTAGAGTAGGCATTTTATTTTTTTCTTTGATGAGCAAGTTCCTTGGAGAAGTAGAGCAGAAGGGTTTTTGGATCCAAACAGCATATGAGAACAAAGGGACAAATAGGATGCAAATTTTGAGGAATATAAAGTTACACTGATGCAATTTTGAGCTGCCTTGTCTTGGTTCATCTGAGTATACTACAAATAGAGAGATCATATTTACATGCCAGAAATAGTAGAATGATTTTGCTTCTTTTCTTTTGGCAGCCAGTCCCTAACTAAGCGATCTCACAAAATAAGTTTTGAGTATTTTTGAAAATGATCTAATTGAATCAACCTTTGCTCAGCATGCCACATAACAATACTGAAAGAGACAAATATGATTGCAAAAAAGCTCCAGGTGGATAGAACAGTGAGAAAGGAGCTACGAGTTTTAGTGAGGAAGGAGAAAACTTCTGTGTGGAGCCCAATACAAACCTTTCTGTTTATTCACCACAGCTAGAATTATATGATTTCATAGGTACATGGATAGCAACGTGGAAATATTCAGCACAATAGCAATGTCCAGATAAAACATATTTGACAGACAAAGACATCACTCAAATATAATTACTTATTTTGGAGATCAGAGGACAGCAACATTTCAGTATGTACATGCTGTACCTCACAGGCACAGTTGCATGCTGATGGTGTACTAAGACCCAATATTCTTCTTGATAATGTTCTAGAAAAACACTCAAAATGTGGCAAAGTGTGCTTTCTCTTCTCCACAGCTGCTAGTAGAAATAACCTCTTCAGAAGGCTCTAAATCCAGAGGCTTTCCACCACCCTCAGAACAGTTTTCTTTTATATAAATGAAAAAGCACACATCATCCTGTCAAACAATATACATTTTTATTTATCTGTATCCACAGGCAGACTGGCACAGTATCCAACTCCTACACTGTCTTGCTTTCTTCCAGGGGAACTGGTGTCAGCTACTTAGAAATTGCCATGTAAAATTAATAGCTAAGTGGGAATGCTAACTTAGACAAAGTATTAAGGAGATAGGCAGATAAGAAATCAAAGAAATGCCATAAAACATCAAAGAGACACACACAGGCATACCATTTAATTATTATATTACGTGATCTTTCATGTGGAGACTTTACGTTTTACCCTACTCTTTCAATGGAAAAAAAAAAATGTAAGTCTTGTTACTACTTTCATAAAAGAATCTTCTTCTGGTATGAGATAATGACAGCACTTGAGGTGATCACGCCTGAGTTGAAATCGGTTTACAACCTCCTGTGCTTGGTTTTTGTGACCTTTGACTTGCCAGCTTTGCAATACATTCAGCAATATGGTGTTAAGGACTTAATTGGAGTCAGCTTGGATGATGGGCTGGATATGTAAGTCACCCTCTTTTGTTTAAGCTGGCCTCTGTAACGGGAGGCAGTTTCCACCGTGAAAGGACAGGTTTGTGTTCAAAAGAGTGTGCAGCCATTTAGACTCTGCCCCAGCTACTTTGTACTGAAAGAATCCATCCCACTGATGGATTGCTGCTCCCTCAGCAGTCTGCTGCATTATGTTTCAAGTGACTCATGCTTTGAGTAGTACATCCAGCAGTCCAGCTCAGGGCAGGTGGGATATTCCAGTTCAGTAGTTTCTTAAAGAAAGTCCCAAAATGCTATTGAATGCAGAGGGGTATAGCATTATTAACAAGCCTCCTTCTTACAGTAGGTGGTTGTACCTGTTGTACCTAGCACAATTGCTTACTGCAGCACACAAAACCAAGACCGTCGTGGAAATTAACACTGGCTAACTCAATCCCTATGGTTTAATCATAGAATCATTGAATCATTAAGGTCGGAAAAGACCTCTAAGGTCATTGAGTCCAACCGTCAACCCAACACCCCCTATGCCCACTAAATCATGTCCTTGAGCACCTCATCTATACGTCTTTTAAATACCTCCAGGGATGGTGATTCCACCACTTCCCTGGGCAGCCTGTTCCAAGGCCTGACCACTCTTTCAGTAAAGAATTTTTTCCTAACATCCAGCCTAAACCTCCCTTGGCGCAACTTGAGGCCATTTCCTCTCGTCCTATCGCTGGTTACTTGGGAGAAGAGACCAACCCCCACCTCACTGCAACCTCCCTTCAGGTAGTTGTAGAGCGCGATGAGGTCTCCCCTCAGCCTCCTCTTCTTGTAACTGTTCCTGTTACATCCTAATCAGCATTACAGCAGCTAACTAGTACATTATGGGCGAGCTGTGAATAGCTGTTGTTTAGTATCAGAGGGACTTTATGGCAAACTCACGAACAACACTCTTTCATATGGGCTGAGACATCACCAATTGCTTTGCAATTTCTCTTGGTAGCATTGCATGTAAAAGCAGTTGTAAAGGACAAAACTGCTTGGAAGGACCATCAGCCAGAAAATTCCTATATGGAGAAAGCCCTGGACAGGAAAGTAAGTCACACTCAGTAGTTGTGAGGAGGAAAGAGTCAGACTGACCAGAATTGAATGCATTGGGCTTGCTCACCTCTCTGCCAATGTTAATTTGCATTTACACCACGCATTTTCTCAGCGAGGTTTCTCTGGAGCTGCAGCTGAGTGCTGGAGCCAGGAACACATCCCAGACAAGAGGCTGCAGGCTTCTTTATGTCAGCATTGAAAGCACCACTGACAACATAATTCAGGTTTCAGTGCATATCCTTCTGTTGCCTTGCACTTCACTCTTCATCAGGAAGCACAACCCAAGAAAGGGGATGGGTGTTGGAGATATTTTCCTTTCACATATTCATCCGTCTACAACGTCAAACCCTTTAATGGATAGCTACTCAGAGGTGGATGGTTTTGCCTTTGAACTAACTGCTGGCATGCCAAAAGATTTGTTAGATGTTCAGGTGATTTAGAGTCTTTCCTCCGGAGACGCTGTGTGCAGCTCCTAATTGGAATACAAATGTTTGACCTCTGTCACTTCTCAAGTGTTCCTGGTACATAGAGATGGGGAAGTAAAGAAGAAAGAAAGGAAGAAGGGTTGTGGTGGTGGCAGGAAGAGCCTGGGATCAACAGTCAAATCTCTTTTCATTTTACCCCCCTGGTCATCTTGTACATTTTTATCTGTTCTGACGGTGTAAAGGGTGGGAGTCACCATTAGTATGTGGAGTCTAAAGGAAACTCTCAAGTAAGATCAGGTTTGCTACTGTTAGTGAAACTTTGGCTAAGTGATTTGAATACAGGGGAAAAATGTCTTAAAAAGCAGCTTCTTCCTGATTTCACAGCCTTCAATCAATGGAACCATTATCACTGTACCTACCAATTCCTTCATGTAGCATCCTCAGCAACAACCTAGGCAGGCCATTCAGAAAAACGGTATGACCATTCAGAACTGTAGCTAATGACTCATAAGCAAAAGAGGACTCTATAGAAGGAGTAAGCCAGAAGCTGCCACCAAATAGTTACTGTCAATTTACTTAGAGTTAAGAATTCCAGTCAGCAGACATAAAGCATAAATCATGACCCTTCTGAGAAATGACAGCAGGAAGAACAGGGTGAAAGCTTACTGTTTCTTACGAGAAGACTTTGCTCTAGGCTGCTCTTGATATTATTCCTTCTCTAACGTAGGATTATAGATGCATTAACAGCAAAATTGTAATTCATTCCAGTCTCCCAATGTCTAGGAATCATTTTAAGTGTAATTTGGGAATATGTTGATGGCTTTATGATAGCGTGGTACCTATTCAAATTATTATTAAACTCATATTTGCAGAGACTTGAGAAGAAAGAAGAGTAATCTGCAAAAGATGATGCTTGTGATTGTTCCTTTAGCAATTATTCATTTAGGAGCATCTTGCTGTGCACTAAGGCATCAAACAAATTGGTGCTCAGTAATTTGGACTCTACTGAGAACTGAACATTGAGTAGCTCAGACTATCATTATGTCCCCTTTGATTGGGAAGGTTTTTGTTCAGACATGGTAATGGGTGGTTGTATTCCTTATGTAGAGTGACGGTATTCAAATATTTTCTGTGATGCAGAAGTAATTTCCTTTCTTTCTCAGTTACCTGTTAACCCTGTTACAATGAATCTCCAGTCTGATTTTCTTGGTAATGAGCAAACACATCCAATCACCCCTGTGGCAGAAATGTTTTTACAATGGGAAGCAAAACCTCAGCTTTATTAAAACATCAGGGCTATATAAAAGCAACTCCCATGGTGTATTGGCTCCCAGATCTGTTTGTATAAATGGCCCTGCCAAATCCCACACTGGAGGACCTCAGGTTCAACTATAGCAATTCCTCATTGCACCACAGAAGACTTTTACAGTGTGTTCACCAGCCAGTGGAGAGGACGTGGGACCGGGTTGTTGGCATCCCCCAGACACTGCCAGCAGATGTGCTAGAGGTGCATGCTGAGAACTTACGAGGCTGGTGCTTGTGCCCAGATGCCTGAGATCTTTAAGCGAGAGCTTCATCCACATGACTCCCTTTGGTTAAGGAGATGATGTGCTATGTCTGCCACTCTTTCAACCTAGTTTTTTTCTGAACTTCTGACATCATGACCTTTGGGGGAATGGGGAGGAAAAGCAATTTCTGCCTGGAAGCAGCGCTCTGGCCATCAGCCCTTCTTTTCACCCCTACATCCCCAAGAAAGAGGAAGGGCAAGAGCAGGGGAGCAGGCTGCGTAAGCCTCAGAACCGCATTCAGCTGAAGCAGGCTTGTGTCAGTCCCTGGCATGGGGCAAGGTGCTCAGCACTGCCTGCTTCTCCATCACCTTCTCACAACCACCTTCCTGTCTATCTCCACCCAGCCTCTAAGTCTGATATGCCATCCCTGAGACAAAGCAGAATGTCTTTCCCTCTTATCCCCAAGATTTGCTGCCAAAATCTTCTGCCCACACAGTCTGGAAGTCAACTGAACTCACAAATATTTGTTGTGGCTGCCTGTTACTGCTAGCATTCATCTTCTCCACCTCTGTCTTCACATATCTCCTTTGAATGCAAGCTCCTTGGGGCACTTATAGCCTGCCCACACTGTTTGAAATGTGTTGCTCACTACACAGCTTCATGAACAGCCTATGCAAGTAGGCTGAGAGAGAGCATGGACTTACTATCCTATTTATCTATGTTTATTTTTATTTTTATTTTGTTTCTATTTATTTATTATTCATTTCCACTGAAATTTTATAGCTGCCAGCTGGCTCCCAGATTGAGAGCCAGCAAACATCCTTGGAGAGTTTCCAGCCTCACTTCTCCTAGCACGTCTTCTGCACTGTACATCACAAATTTTTTGAACAAGGTTTCTTCTAGTGCATAGGCCACAGATAGACTGGGTGAGGCACATGGGGAACAAACCCCTCTCTCCCCATACCCCTGGTAACAGATCTGAGTTTGTTCCAAACAGTAGCTCATCTTTTTGTTATTACTTTTAAGGTCCCTCCCTTCATATGGAACTGTGAATACAGTGGTAGCACTTCCCAGTGCAGGCTGCCTCACTGTCAAATGAGAATCATCTTGCCATTTCTATGCAAATGGATTTAATTACATTATTATAATCTGTTATTAGTAAAAGGCCTCAGCACAAAAGCCTGACACTTCCTTAAGCTCCACTTCAACAGCAAAAACTGCTCTTCTAAGGAATAGAGGATAGGAATTTCACATGTCTAGACTGTGCTGTGCAAGAATTTCACAAGTGGAGAGTGCCATAATTCAAACACTCATCAACAGTTCAATAAACTAGATTTGAAGTATGGTTCCATCCAAGTAACATTATACAGTAATTTTTGTCCAAAAATTTAGACTGGAAATGCAATCATTTCCCACTGAAACTGATCACAGAGAAAACCCTTATGTGTTAATAGCACAATTTGGTCAGGAATGCATCACTAACATTGTCACCCATATTATGTGTTCAACAAAATCAGACCATGAGGTTTCTTGGTAGGAGCTATGTTGTATAAAGCACCATCTTCACTGGCAGAAGTATATACACAATCTGAACTCTATTTATGATTTTAAAAGATTGGGAAAGTTTGTGAAAACCCAGGTGCCTCAGCCATTCAAGATTGTATTTAGGCATGAAAAAAAGTGATCTAACTTTTAAAGGTGCTGAGCAAAGCACCTCCAACTGCAGTCAATTAGTAGCATATATAATTTCAAAGCGCATCCTGACCACACACAAACATAAAAATGCAGTTGGCCAGATAGTGAGCTAGCACATAAACTTTATATCGGTTGAGAGCCCACCCTGATATTTCAAGGTATTTTGCTGTAATTGTGAATGTTTTTAGGTGGATGTCAAGCCCTGCTTGCATTTTTGCATGCCCTTTTTCAAGCACAGGACAAGTCCATCATCCAGAGGAGCTGCTTGTCCATTTTTCAGCCCTGGCTTTGTTTTAAGGCAGTTTAAATGTTTCAGGCCTTCAGCATCCCTGAATATAAACTGGTAGTAGTGTTTTCATGCACATGGTGTAAGCATTATCATTCAGTGAGCTGAAAACGTTACCATTAAGAAGAAAAAGAAAGGATTTTTGTGTGATCTAAAAGCACCATGGCACGCACAGAACCTGCACTGGATAGTCCAGAAACACAGACAAATAGGACCCTTCAGAGAAATTACTTCACCAGTCATCAGAGAAACAGGAACACCACAGCTTTTCCTAAAACAAATCTCTGTGTATGTGTCCTTTAATGTTTATCTGCAGAACAGAGACATGGATAGATTTCAGAGATGTTATTTCAGTAGCCACCTTTGGAAAACAGTTTCTAAGAATAAAATGAAACATACAGTTCTGAAAATACATTCCAATATGTATGATCAAGGTGGACAAATTCTTCTTTTTTTTCCCACATGAAACTTCTGAGAAAAAAGCCCTTACTATCCAAATCAGGTTTTGCAACTCATAGCTTCTCCTATATTTCAAAGTCTTTTTCGGCTAAGTGAATAGGCTATAAAAGAAAGGAACTGTTTCACTTACACTGTTTCTGCATCCTCATGTAGACATCCACCTGTACCACTTCAAGTAAAGAGGATGTAGAGAACATCTGTCTACCCTGCAGAGCCTCTTAGCTGAAAACTCTAGCAGTTTTTCTCTTACAGCATTCTAATAAATAATCAGAAGGAAAGGGCACTATCTATCTCTCAACACCATCTTTTCTTCAAATTCTAAATATAAACCATATGTGGCTTCTATTGCTTCCTTTTCCTTTGCATTCTTTACAGATGTTGCATCTCTAGAAATACTCTTCTCAAAATAGTCACTCTGTTTTGATTTTTTTTTTCAGAAGTGTGTTTTCAATTTTTATCTCATTTTTCCTGGAGTTTAAAGGGAAGCATTAAAGATGACCTAACATAATGACTGTGTGTTTTGTAAACATACACAGAGAAAGGAAGACATGTTGGTAAATAACAATGCAGGCTGGAACACAAATAAAAGTAAAAAACCAGTATAACAGCATAGTTACAGCCTCAAAGAAAAGCAATGCAGTTTAAAACCAAATTTTGTTCAAACACTGTTAAAATTTTATGAGTTTTGTTATGATACTATCCTCAAACTGACATGCTCCATATGGACAGCAGAAGTATATTTCCAAACATTTTTAGTCATGTTAAACTATCTGACTCCAAAAGTAAGGAGAAAGTTGAAGGAAATGGGATTACTGGAAGAGATGCAGAAATGGTCATGCTAACTATCAGAATTTGGACTACGGTAAAAGAAGGGGCTATTTTAGGGAGAAGAGCTCCCACTCCAGATTATCAAGACAAACTAAGTGGGAAAAAATACCATATTAAGAATGGTTTAGAGGATAGCAATTTTGTTCTGTGTAAGTTGCCAAGTTTCAAAAGCTATTTTTCTTAATTGGCACAAAAGTAAAACCTCTCAAAAGCTTTTGTGAAATACAATGGTAAAGAAAGCTGCATTTTCAGATAGAAAATATCAAGTGTTTGATTAAGGTCCCTCTGCCTCTTTTTCTCTCATCGGAAAGAACCAATAAGACCAGAACCTCAAAACTCTTTCTGCTGAACATTTGATCGGAAGTGATGGGTTAAATGTTTGTGCTTTAAAAAAATTAGCTTTTTAGAAAAAGAGTAATACATTGTTGAGAATACAGTCTGCAACCCATTTACAGAATAGAAGCAAGGAACAGAGAAGGTAAATGGCTGCTCAAGGTCACCAGGAAAGTCTTTTGAACCCAAATCTCCAAACAATACAGTGCTTTGGTTACAAGAACAAACATCCTCCCACTATCCCCAAAACTGATGAAAGTGCAGGAAGTACACATAATTTTTCTCAAAAACTGCCAACTAATATAAGAATTATCACTTGCTGTTAAATTGTTTCAGATCTCTCTTTAAGAAATGTATTATTTATGCTCCACAAGAGAATTTCTTACTAACAAGAGTGTTAGCACCAAACCTGTGCACCATCAAAATGCCTCTGTGAGGGTGAGGAAAGATTTCACCATATATATTTCTTGAGAGCACAAGGACATAAAGGTAGAACTTGACCTCAGCGGTCGTAATGTATGAGAAACTTGAAACACAAATGTTTCCTTACCAGGCTGTCTAATGATATATACCTCGCTGAGACAGTATGATTTTAAAGTATGCTGAGTTGTTAGGATGAGAAGTACAAACTGTCCCAGATACAGATAACTTTAAATCATCTGCCTGGCTTTTGAGGCAAACTCTAGTAAGATTTTTCCGAAGAAGAATGAGCAGGAACTTTTTCAGCCAGCTAACCTGGAGTAACAAAAAATTTTCTTCTGTCTCACCTGGGCGTGGTGGACTTCACCCAGTACAAGGGTCAGGGTGCAGAAGGCGAACCCTCATTTAAGGGCTGCACCTTGGTCCTGCGTGGGGCTGCACTACGGTACCCCTGCCTGTCAACGCCTGGGTGAGGGCAATGGGCCTGCAAAAGAGCAGCCCTTACAGCTGAGCTGCAGTGTAAGAGGAAAGGTGAAGCAGCCATCTGTGGGCAGAAAGGCCTCTTCTCCACAGGAGGCAATAGCTGTGGCAACCCCAGCACCCCAGGTCATACCCATGGCACTGCACTTGCCATCGCCAGCTCACTGAATGGAGTCTGGCACAGGCACTCAAGGAAACTCACACGCAAACCAAGGATCTGTTAATTGACAGAACTTCCCAAACTGCAACAGAAGTCCCAAATTCTCAGCACTAGTCTCCTCTTCTCTGCTCCCTGGCCATGGTCACTCTCCCTTACCTATTTCAAGCCATGCAGGTCTAGCCAGCACTGGTTTTCAAGAGCAAAGCACAGACATTGCTAATCATACTTCCTTCATAGAAGTTTGTTTGTTAAGTGGCAAAACCACCTTCTTTGTCCCTAAGAGACCAGCTCTGTTTCAAAGGGCAAACAAGTTAAGAGATTCCCCACTTGTCCACAGGAAGCATGCTAAATCCTGTCAGCACAAATTAGAGCCAATATTGTTGAAATATTGGCAGCACATCAGTCCCTGATACTACTGGAAGCTCTGTTTTCCATCTTAACCACATATTTGGTCAATTCATTCAGAGGTAAGTCTAATTTTGACAGTTTTAGGCTGTTTAACTATATTACATTAATTTTAATTGCCTACCAGATGTAAGACATCTAACTACATCTACTCTTTTTACGTCTTGTAACTTACCTGCATGTAATTCTAGCCAGTGAGGGTTTGTGAAAAGACATATAAACTCACTGTAACAGACCCATCCACTGTGCTTTCCCTGGCCAGCCCACCATGACAGCAGTTCACAACTATTCTCCCTCACTTATGGAAGTCCCCTTCCACCCCAAATCTTGCAGTTCAAACTCAGTCACATCTCCCACTGAAATTACGTTTGTTTTTACTGAACAAAGCTTATGGAGTTTGGACCAGGTTTACAAAATGATTAGCGGTTTATATCTGAATTAATTAGAGAGAGGGGAGGGTGTTTTAAATTGCTCCTTATGTTGGCATCCCCTCTAAAATATTTACCTGTTTGAAACACATGTGGCCTTTGTGTTTCTGTGTACTGAAGAATCTATTCAGCAGTTGGGACTGCTGCCATTTCATGAAATTGGGTTAATGCAGCCAACTACAAAAAAGATACTAAACTGGTTCATGGGAACTTGTTTTAGATTAAAGGAAAACAAAGGAAGAGCTTTTAAAACACCATTCAGAGGGAAAAAAAGCAGAAGACTGCTTTTTGTATGCAGGAAAACCTGATGCTATTTTCTTCAATTTCCATGAACAACACATCATTTAATGTTTTTTGTCTCCTGTCAGCTCTGTGGAAGACCAGACCTAGGAAAGAAATTCAGGCCAGCGGGCAGAACATCATTTTGATTCCACAAACCTGATTAAAAGCAGAAAAATTAAAAGACTCCAAAAGCAGAGAGAACCACAAAAATCAAAGCAAAAGAGAAAAATGTTTTGCCAAGCCATGGCAATGAGTAAAGTTGAGATTCTTAGTTCAGGATCGCAGACAGTCAAGGTTTTAAAAGTGGGCAAATCAATAAAATTTGATCTTTGTTGGAGATGAGGACAAGATGTACAGAAATATGAGGAACCATGTTTGAACCAGGTTGACATGAGTTTCTCTCACGAGAAAGTGGCACAAAACAACAGAAGTGTCGTGAGATCAGATTAGATTTTGAATTGAAATAACAGAACAACTGCTGTTCTTTACTGATTTGGGAATCTGAAAACCCAGGGGACACCGAGCAAACAGGGCTCAGACAGGGATATTGGAGTTGGGATTCCCTCAGTCTCAGCTCAAGGCTTCAAGGGCATCAGAGGCTCTGGTTACAAGACAGCGGCAGCCCGTGCAGATCAGGGGCAGTTGGAGACTTCATTTTTAAGCCTTGCTTGTCTTCCTTGGCCCAGCGGCACTTGCTGATTATCACCGATTCGTATGGGCTCGCGTTTATGCCTGTGAAATAGTATATCACAAACTTTCCTAGATTAGAAAGAAATGGCTGAGTTGAAGCAGTAGAGAGGACAGCTGTAGGCCATCTTTCTGCACTGATTTTTTCTCATGGCAATTCCAGATAGCCGCTGTCAGCTCGCAAAGTGCTTTGCAAAATAGGTAGTCTACAATTGCTATAGCAAAAATCATGTTGCTAGTAGCATTATTGTTAATTTCAGCCATGAAGCAACAGTCACTGTAAGGCACAGATTCTTCCTCATCCCACTTGCAGCCCAGAGCAACACTGAGCAAAAAGCACAGCCATATGTGCCAAAGAAATTCACTCAGAACTGCAGTGTTGTGAATTGTCCTCTGAAACTCATGATGGAAATTGCTCTGACTTCACAAGCCAAAATCACAAAGGAAGCGCTGCGACTGTGGTTGCCAGAGAAGCGTGTTGTGTGTGTGAGTGTATCTGACACATGCCCATGTGTGTGTACAATGGAAGATGCCTGGCTTGGTGCCACCATATGCTGTTTACCTTCACAGGAGCTCACACTGGGTAATAGGCAGCAGAAAAGGAAACAATGGCTTTCTAAAGAACTAAATGCATTGGTGAAGATGAACAGATGCACACAGCAGATTTCACTAACTCTGATAATCAAGTTCATAATGCTGAGTTATCAGCTGCACTACAGAACTTACTCTCCCTTGCCCTTTACCCAGGAGAAAAGACCAGGTATTTCTTGACCCACACTCATTAAAACAATTGCTTGCAAGTTTAAGGAAGCTCATGTGACTAATCTGTTGTTGCAAAAGCACTGCCTTCAGCTAAGGTCCCTAGTGCTTATGGCATTAAAATTATTCTGAACCTTTAAACACACAGCAGATATTCACATTAATGCAAGCCTGGAGCTTGTTGATTTGCTTCTGTGCAGTGACCAGCAGTTCTGATGCAGACCACCAGAACTGCTGTTCGAAGATACTGGGGTAAGGCAAGAGATGACCTAACAACTCTGACACACATGCCTACTGACAAGTAATAGATTCTGCTTTGATGTCAACCAAGGTTTGACAGAGCCCAACTTAGCTGGTCAGACAAATAGTCACCGTGTGTACACAAGATAAAAATGTGCATTTGGCAGGAGGAGGGGGTAAAATTCTGAGTAAATTTTTATTGAAAAAGGAAATTTACATTTTTCACTCAAGTAAATATTACAGTTTGTTTGTGCTTTATAATACAATATTAATATTGCATTATGCTATTCTTCATGTATCAGATGAAATGAGTCCTGACATAAGGCTTTCTGCAGAGAAGTTTCATTTTTCATTTTTCATAGTTACTGAAATACACTTTACAAGTGTTAGACTTTCCGCCCCTCCCCCCAAAAAAAGTTGGCATTGCACTTTCTCACAAGTACTGAAGTTGTTTTTTTCTCACCCAAACTGCATGTAATAAAAGAGAGGCAGTTGCGCTCTCACAAGAAGCTACACACACTGTTAATACAAGCACCTACTCCTTTGAAATGCCTGCATCTTGGTAGACAGACTCTGCTATTTTTGCTGAGTGCTATGTCAATACAGAGAATCTGAAGTATTTCCGAGAGGTGGTCTAGAAGAGGCACTAATGCACGGGAATGAGCACTAAGATATTTTTCCCACATTTGACACAATCAAGAGCGCCCCAGTAACTCCAAACCTGTAGTGGGCGGCAACTGACATACTGTGGCTAAGGAACCAGTTCCAGCTTTTGATGCCGACTGTCCTTTACTCAGACATTACTTCTTCGGGCTCCTGGGTTTCCTTTTTAAGGTTGGAGGGGTCATTATTGCCTCCAGCATCAGCCTGTAACAGCCCTATACATTGCAAAAACCACGAAACACAGGCAATAGTCTGTATCAAAGTGCCCGTCTTTAGAAGGGATCCCAAGTCACCACGCTTTTATGATGGCTGGGCAGCCATGTCTGACACTGTTACAACTAAGCAAAGCACAGTTTGCCATGGATGACATGCAGTTAGCATGACATTTTACTAATGTCACAGTTGTTTTGATGTTGCCAGTCACTAACACATAAAGTGACAAATGCTCATTCAGCAAACTGGAATTAATAAAAAATTTATCGTTGCTTGCCAATATGTGAAAAAGAGCTGACTATGCTAGTTGGTCAAAGGAGGAAACTGAGAGGTGAGATTTTGTAAAAGTGATTTTTAGCTAGTTAATTAACGTTTGTGAAATTTAATGACACTATTAAAACTGTTTGGACTCAAGGGTGCCATAAAGTATTCATATCACTTTAATCCTGGTTTTGTTTTGATAACCGGAAAACAGTGACATGTAATCCAGTTATATTCATCATTTTCATTTTATTTCAAATTTGATGTTATTTACATTTTAATATTGTGGCAGGTAGATATGTAAGATGCTGCTTGCACTGTTTCTTTTTGGTGAAATGACATCAAGCAAAGCTTTGATGTGTGCACCAAAACACACATCAAAATGATAATTCTCTTTAAATTATTTTCATTAAGGATTACTTTCCATTTCACACCTGAACTTAGATGTTTACCTGATAATATGAAATAGCATTTTCATACTAAGGATTTGCTGGATACTTCAGTTGAAAGGGTTCCTTAAGTTGAAAGAGTAACATACAATTTTCCCTTGCATTTAAAGGATGAAATTGTCCCAGTTTCCTTCAGGGGTGAGAATAGACTTTGACAGATCTGGGCTAATGCCTAGGTCTGTTTTTATTTATGAAACAGATTGACTTTATGCAGGAAAGGCCAGTCTGGCTACCCACCCTCATGACTGTAGTCAGGACACTGATTTCATCTATTCATACCACATCTGATGCCACATTCATTTCATCTGATTCAAGCAGAATCAGACCCAATGTTTTGGAATTGTTTTGTGTCCCACCAACCACATTTGTCTCCCATTTGCAAGTAGCTTTTCAGGACAGCTATGAGGCAGATTTCACTTTTTAAAGCTGTCCTCCTTTTAATTAAATTTGGCCTTAATGGAGGAGAAAAAAGCAAAGGGATAAAAATAATCTTTCTTGGTGCTTCTGCCCACCAGGTACAACATGGTTTTAGAATTTAGGATAAGGAAAAGCGTGCTGGATTGATTCCAGTTACTTGAATTATAGAGGGAATATCCATCCCCAAAATAGCTTTCATGGTTATTGGTTGCCAATTGACACAAATTAAGAGCAGATTGTTTTTCATTCAATTTCTTCTTTTCTCAGGTCTCTAATTTCATATTCCTGCTACATCTTCCCCATCTTATTCCCCGCCTCCCTCACTTCCTTGCACACTGCTATAAAAAGGAGCATTTTCTTCCTTCAGTGCTCAGAAGCTTGATTCAGAGCTTGAGTATGACTAATGGCAAATAATGTTTACAAATTTAATTGAGTGAAGAAAGGTTTGGAAAGGATTTTTGGCATGCGTATTTATGTTTGTTCTGATGTGGCTTTGTGTGATTGTTAGGAAATATTTAGTTAATCTATAAAAACAAAAAAATTTGGTTTTCTGAGGCTTTCTGTTTACTAAGAAAAAAGAAGTTTAATCTAATCGAAATATTCACCTTCCACAACTAACAGCAAGTATTAATAAAAAAAAGGAAAATAGTTAATAGATCTACAAAAACCAGGGTTTTTAAGATAGAGCTAGGTTACATTAACATACCTTTGAGTAAGAGGATTTGTCCCTAAAATCAGGCACCAGGTCTGGAAATAAAACTGGTTTTGTTCCATCTTCCCTGCTATAAAAAATAAATAAAAATTCATCTCATCACTTTGATATCTACTTGATCTCACATGCCAGGAGGCCTTCCTCTTCATTGCTCTCGTCCTGGCAATCACAGAGGCGTGTGGACTGTAAGAGGGCATAGATTTACAGAGGTAGGAACACATGATGGGAAGTTTGGGACTGTCGATATGAGAGGATAAAGAGACCATTGTAATCACTCACGTGTTATTTAATATTTTTTAAAAACAACTGCTCCGCTCGTACTCAAGCACCTTTCATTGTAAGTTAATTAGGTTTTCAACGTGGGGCTAGAACAAAGAGCATACATACTAAAACTTGCAGTACAGGATCTCTAAAAGCCTCACATGTATTGCTGAACAGCAGCTTATAAAGGAACAGCCCAACTCGTTTATTTCTCTATGACTTGACAGTTTAAATAAAACATATAAATAAGATTGTTAATGTTCAGTGGTAATGAACAGCCCAAGCTTGCTCTAGGACAAAGGAACACTGCAGGCCTATTTCTGTTGATGGGCAACTTAAAAAAGTTATTCTGAAATCACATGTATATAATAAAACAAACGCATCAAGGATATGATCTGTTATTTTCTAAAGTGTTGTTAAAAGTATAGAATGAGAGGGGGAACGTTATGGGCTTGGATTAAAAACAGTGGAAAGAAATTCAGACTGAATTTCAGTAGATTTAACAAACCATTGAGGAATGGCTTAGAAGAATGGTTTGGAACCATTTAGGAATGGATACTATGGGTCTTCGCGGGCCATTAAGTTAGCATAAACCATAACGTCAAGAACCTGCTGTAAAGAAGCCTATAGCAGTTTCATAACCACGACCAGACATGGCTTGTATTTAATAGGCGATTAGTTACAGCTTGGTGTGACGAGTATACTTCTGTCTCTAGATCAAGCCGCCAACTTCTTTCATTTTTTTTTCCTCACTACAATTGATGAAGAAATAAGAGAAGAATTAAAATGCAAAGGGACAAATACAATTGCCGTATCAGTGCCATGCTGGGTTGAAATCCCTCAGTGGACTGTCTTGCATCATACAAGGTATTTGCATGCCCCTGGAGTGTCATTTACTCCTTATTGCTTTATGTAAATTAATGCAGTTGTTTGGTTTGTGAACAGCATGCTGTTAGTTTTTACAGTTGTTTGCAGGACGAGATAATGTTATGTTTAGAAATACATTGTCACAACAGAGTATTCTCTGGAGCTATGTCCACAGCTAAAATACTTATATGAGGTAGAAGGGACCTGAAAAAGCTAGCCCTTTGTGACAACATATAAGGCAGGGTCAGTTTTGTTTCAGAGAATACCCTGGTTGGGGCTATTTATATTAACATTCAGCCTTTGTTGAACACCTCCTTCATAAAACTGGCCTATCTCTGCATATTAATATTAAGCATGTTGTTTCTCCGGACTCCTCATTAAAGGAGAAGCAACTGATCATGCCCAAGAGTTGCATTGCTGCTATTCAGCTCCCACCTCTCCTATTAAGTATTCCCAGGCCACTAGGTCTGTGGTTAAATAACATTACCATAAATTTTCCAGGGGAAAGACTACAGCACAAACAGACTCCTGGAGAGAAAGAAAGGTACCCTAGCTAATGGGTAGGCTTACACACTGTGTTCTGCAGCTCCTTCCATAGTCAGGGGACTTCACCAGTTGCTGAAAACCTCTTTGCACAAGGGGCGGTCTTGGCGTCAGAGAGGAATCTACAAAGCAAGTGTCATGACACCTTTTGGCAGAGATAGTGCTGGGGGAAGAAGAGACAATGTAAGACTAATACAAATCAATAGATTTAAAAGTACTGAACAGCACTGGTGAAAAACCTTACAACTGTTTTCTCAGATATTTGTGTAAGCTGCTGAGGGAACCGTATGCTAAAAAGTCTCATAAAATGCAGGTTTAACAGCTCAGTCTATCTTGTCTGCCTCTTGTATAATAACCAGATTTTACTTCAGTGTGGCTCCTTTGTCAGCTAAAAAAAGAGAAATCTTTACCTGTGTCTATATCTGCCCTCAGCAATTACTTTCCACGTGCTACCAATATGCATTGTTGAACAGACACTGTCCAGCCCCAGAAACAGAAAGCATATAAACTTATCAAGTTGCTGCTGAACCTGAGCTAATCAGTGGTAGGCCTAATGAGCCCAGGCAGAACCCCACATTAATTCAGTTTTCATGCTGTTAGGACCCAGGCAAGCACATCTGCAGCACATGGCTGCACCAGCTCCCTTCAAGCCCTGCTGTGCTCTGCTCCATTGTGGGGNGCTTCTCCTCTTGTGTCCCTGTGGAAACGAATTTAGAATCCTTAAAATCTTTGATACAATCTTTGATTGTGTCTCACAGGGTTACAGTAAATAACTGCATAATGGCATAATAGGGAACAAGTTTATGTCATAGATGCAATTTTTTCTAACTGTAGAAAGTACTTGGAAAGCAAACTATGAAAATGAAAGGGCGCATTTGTACTAAAAACCTAATTTGAGAGTTATAGTTATCCAGTCTACCAAGTTATAGATAAAAATATGCAATTAATGTGACCAATAAAAAATAAAGCCCTTTCCCTTCACCCTCATTCAAGGGTAAAAACTCTTTAAATAGTTTAAAAAAATGTTGAGGCTCACTTGTGGGAGGAGAGGAGAGAACAAGGGGAATAGGAGTTATTTTGTTTCTCCAAACTCTTTGTCATGCAAAGAATTGAGCTCCAAAATTCCCAGATGGGTTTTGTCTGTGATGGAGATGTTCAATGGTCCTCCTGAGGCAGCTCTCCTGGTAAGCCAGTCCTTCTCACAGCAGCGCACAGGAGTGGCTGCTTCTGCTACAGCAGCAGCCAGGGCAGTGAATGGACTCATGTAAAATTTCTGTCATATTCAGGTTTTGCTCTGCTTCTTCTGGGTTGTCACTGCTCAATTTAGTTGCTGGCCTTGGATTGACCAAAATGGGTTCTGCTCATACATAATGAGTCCCCAAAGGATCCACAACCCAGGTAAATACAGGCTGATGGACAGAGAGTAGTTATTGTTGTTTTATGAAGGGGAAGGGGGGGCTGAGGTCTGGGGAAGGTGAAGACAGGCCTCCAGGCACTGAGTCCTGACTCCAGTCACCACCCCTGCCTCCCCAGCACAGCTGCAAGCCTCCAACATGTCGAGGTACTGCTGCCAGCTTTTTGGAAGCCAAAGCATCTGACTGTTATCAGCACACAAACCACAAACCCCACCACCTTTTTTTTAGGTTTTCTGTGACCTGTCCAAGTTAGGTATTTCCTCTCATGAGCATGAAAACATAGAAATGTAGTCTGAGAGCATTCACTCCCTCTCCTGAATGCCAAGGGGCAAAGTTGAGACAGAAGAGACAGAAACTGACTTCTTTGAAGAAGTGTGGGCTGGGAATGAAGCCAGCAACTCCAGACCAGTTAAGGTGTATGATGTTCACAAACACTTCAGTGGTGAGGGCCAGACATGTGGCAGATAGCAAAACATACCAAAAGTGGCAGGGAAAACCAAGAGTGACAGGTTTAAATTTGTGGAGAGTCCTTGACTTTCTTGAGACAATATACAGTTTTGCAGCTTAACTATACTACTTGTAGAAACGTGTCTCTTTGTATAGTCATCTACTTATCACAAATAAACTCAAGACTCCCTAATTTTCAGCTTATCAATACATCAAACACACAGTTTTCTTGTGCTCATAAGCAACAAAATACTCTGCCAAGAGAAGAATAGCAGGTAAGCTCTACTGTTCACAGTTAAGCTCACTGTGAACAGTAGAATGGGAAGTGACTGAGAAGTTGCCTATATTAAACACAGGCAAATTCTGTTTATCTGCGCTTGTCCTCCATCGTACTAATGACTCCATACCAGAAACCTATTATATGCGAAAAAATTTTAAAAAGAAAGAAAAACTGTCAAAGCAACCACACTGGATGAATGCTAGTACACAGAGTTATAGACATGCAAAACCAGTTTATTCAGGGTTTCTTTCCTTTCTACATAGAGGCCTCATGGCACTGCTGGGAACCCTGTTCAGTAGCATACTCTGTACTTCACTGACTGGGATTTTCTGTGTCTATGTTATTAATGGTAAGTAGTTGGTAAATGTGTAAATCATTGCACATCAAGATAATACAGAACAGTACCTACTGTGGTATTATAAATCTCTAAAATTGATTCTTAAACTAGCTGAGATGTAGTCTCAGGTTGCTTGTTCAGGCTTAATTTGACTTATCAGCTATGATACCATCTGTATTTGAAGAGAAACAGCTGCATTTTCAGTTACTAAAGCTGACTTGAGCATTTTATAGAAGAGACCAGTTGAATCAACACAGATACAATCTCTTTCATATTCATTAACCGTCCCAGCTGAAAAATGTTCCAAAGCAAATAAATCAAGCAAAACCAAGCAATAATACAAGTGTAGCATTTCAGTGAATGGAAAATTTTCTGTTTCTGAAACCAGTGAGACCCTTCCCCACCCCGGTGACAGAACACTTTTTATCCAGCCATGCAAGTGACAAACGGGCTCCTAGAGGTCTTCTCAAGAAAAACGCTATTTTCTGTGTCTGCGCAGTGCTCCCTGCCACTCAGACCTCCCGGAGCACAGGCTGGCAGCCCACCAAAGCACACTGGCTCCCTGTGCTTCGTCCCCTCAGAGGAGGCTGGGACATGCAGAGGGCAGGCAGTGCCACGCCATGCACCACCATACCCGCCGGGGCCCGTCATGCTACTGGGGAGCAACTGCTTCCCACTTGGCTGCCATCCACGTGAGCAGGAGCAGGTAGCGCCCCGGTGCTTTGTCCTGTGGCAGCCTTCCCACAGCAGGCTCAGGACTCCCATTCCAGGGGCTTGGCTTTCACCATTAGACTCTCTTGAATGCAGCTTGGTTTATTTCAGACTGGGGTTTTTTTAGGAAAAAGCTATTAGTTTGAGATTTTTTGAAAGAACTGCTCTTTCAACAGGTTGCATTTGACTGAAAGTTACATACCAGTACCCCTCAGAAAGCGCAATAAAAATCCGGCCCAGAAGAGGCAATTTTGCCAGCTGCTGTTTTGGTCTTTTGCCCACCAGAGACTGGAAGTCCCCAGGGTTGGGTCTCCTACGTACTTGAGGCTATCTGCGCTCCTGGGGGCTGTGCTGTGCATCTCAGGGGTTGGTTCACAGGATCTCATGCAAAACTGCGGCCAAGGCAGACAAGAAGGGACTGGCTTTGCAGTTAAAACCCCTCTGATATTCAGGAGGTTGGAAGCATGACCACCCTGGGGACTCCAATGTGCTTTTCCTCTGAGCAAGAGATCTGTCACAAGCTTAATTTAAGAAATATTAAATCAATTAATTTTATTGTTGTCCCCAGTCTAGTATACATTGGCCAAAACTAATCATGGTATCAAAAAGAGAAACAAGTTTAAAATTATGCCTGAACACAGACTTGGAAATCACAGCCAAACCCACACCATTATCTACCAAGTGAAATGCAGGCACTTGGAAAATGCTGAGTGTCATGGTTTAACCCCAGCCAGCAGAACATAAACGCCACGCAGCCGCTCCCCCCACCCTCCACCCTCCCCACCAGTGGAATGAGGGAGAGAATCGGGAAAGGTACAAGTAGCAAAGCTCCCGGGTTGAGATAAGAACAGTTTAATAATTAAAAAAAAACAGAAGTAGAACAGCAATAATAGCAAATAGGAACAACAACAATAACAGAATATACAAAGCAGACGATGCACAGTGCAACTGCTCACCGACTGCCGACCGCGTGTCCTGAACCGGGGTGAGCCCCCCCACACACACACAGAGCTGGTTTTTATACTGAGCATG
>VZTQ01015359.1:0-16517 GCA_013400755.1 Pelecanoides urinatrix | reverse complement strand
CTCTGTCTGGGAAACTGTTCACTAGAAACTGTACTGTCGTAAGACAGATTTTTCCTGAAAACTGGAGCCGCATTTTTCCTTTGAGAACCCCTTTGTGTGACTGTTTTTCCTTGCAACTCACGTACCCGTGCCTCTAGGATCAAGGTAGGTTTTCCATCCCATTGCCTCATGTCCTCTCCGTGGTCACACAGGTAAAACCACAGGGTGCCGCATAGTGTGTACTTTCTATATCCTCTCTCTTGAGCAGAAGAACGCTGACTCCTAATGGCTGAGATACTGGTCTGTACAAGTAGAGAATAAGACATATCCTCTTTGAATTGGTGGAACGCCCAGGACAGTTTCTCCACAGCTGAGACAAGGGAGGAGGAGACAGTTTCTTCAAATTCCCGGAGTCTGCAAACCACGTCATCTACCGTTGGTGCTTCTTCCTCTTTCCAGGACAGTACTGCCAACGAACTGGCATACGACGCTGGTGCGCTCCGTACCAACTTCCTCCGCATGGGTTGCGTGCACTGGACTTCATCTGGATCTTTGGGCATTTGGTCATTGTCCAGGTCACTATAAACCACCTCCAGCATGCCTAATTCTCTCAGGTACTGGATGCCTCTCTCCATAGGGGTCCATTTGCCTAGGCGATATATAACATCTTCCTTGAAGGGATACCTTTCCTTCATACCTGACAGCAGTCGCCTCCAGAGGCTGAGAGCCTGTGTCCTTTTCCCAATTGCTTTGTCAATATCCCATTCCCTAGCAAGGGATCCCAGCTGTCTGGCTTCCTTCCCCTCTAATTCCAGGCTACTGGCCCCATTATCCCAGCATCGGAGCAGCCAGTTAACAATATGCTCCCCTGGACGACGGCTGAAATCTTTCCGCATATCTCGCAACTCATTCAGGGATAGGGATTTGGTGGTTTCCGTCTCCTTTATGAGTTCTTCCTCTTCTTCCTGCCCTCCTCATGATGGCCCTGCTTTTCCATCATCCCTTTCTAAATGACTTGAATTCCGCTTACAAGACTTCTTCTTCTGTGCAGGGGCTACGGATAGCAGCAACAGTTGGTCCTCTGGTTCAGCTGTAGTACTCGTCGTGGGGACTGGAGTAGCTGCAGTGCTCGTTGCGGGGGTTGGAGTAGCCACAATGCCCATCGCAGGGTTTGGAGTAGCCGCAGTGCCCATCGTTTTGTCATCAGATCCGGAGACCTTCTCTCCCCCTTGAGGGTTCTGAATAGTGTTGAACAGGGCTCAGTAGGCATGGGCCAGGCCCCAGCACATTGCAGTAATCTGGGTCTCTTTGGAGTTGCCAGGGTGACAGCATACGTTTTCCAAATATTTTACTAGTTTTTCAGGATTTTGCACTTGATCAGGGGTGAAGCTCCAAAACATTGGAAGTGACCACTGCCCTAGGCACTTGTCCGTACTACCCCACACACCCTGCCACTCATAACTATCCAGCCTCGGGGCAGATCTCTGGGTGGTATTCTTAAATAGTTGTTTAACCTTAAACAAGACCTGAAACACATTTAGGAGACATAGCAATAGGAATATGCTGGTTTGAGCATCCCAAGAATATTCAAAATCCTCAGAGCTACTGTAATCAGCCTGGAGGAGAAGGGGAAGGCGAAGGAAGCTGTCTCCCCTGTAAATTGGCTCTCTGAGGAGAAGGGGTAAAAAGTGTAATTATTAATAGTTTCCAAAAGATAGCTCCCGAAGAACAGGAATGACGGCAGTGCTGAATACAGGCTCCTGATCAATAATTTTATCATAACATAAACCAGTGTCAACAGTATAGCAAAGCAATGACCTTAATCCATTTCCCAGAGATGATAAACCCCACATAAATACTGATAATCAGCAGTATAGGCAGCCAGTAAAGTGCTACAGACCAAAACTCCCAGAACAGATCCAACAACTCTGAGAGCAAATAAACCAACATTGTGAACAGCGAGTACTAAACTGATATAATGAATGCTTATAACAAATTTGTTTTAACCCGTTCGGGTCAGATGTGTCATTATCTCAACCCTTTGAGTCCCACGCTGGGCGCCAAAAAGGACTGTCGTGGTTTAACCTGGCAGGCAGCCAAATATCACACAGCCGCTTTCCCACTCCCCTCAACCCCCCACCGTGGGAGGGGGAGAGAATCAGAAGGGTAAGAGTGAGAAAAACTCATGGATTGAGATAAAGACAGTTTAATAGAACAGAAAAGGGATAATAATAATAATAATGATAATTACAGAATATACAAAAATGAGTGATGCACAATGCAATTGCTCACCACCTGTGCTGACCAATAACCAAGTAGCCATCGATCCTTCCTGGAACGTGCCTACCATTCATATACTGAGCATGACATCACATGGTATGGAATACCCCGTTGGCCAGCTGGGCTAGCTGTCCTGGCTGTGCTGTCTCCCAACACTTGGTTTGGTTTGGTTTTTTGAGCTGAATGCCCTTGACTAACAGGGTACTTAACAACTGAAAATATCAGTGTGTTATCAACATTATTCTCATAATAAATCCAAAACACAGCACCAGAAAGAAATTTAACTCTATCCCAGCCAAAACCAGGACAGGATTGATGAATACTATTCCTTCTAATACAAGAATTGTATTGTGGTGTCAAATAAATCTGACTAAATTAGGTTTTCATAATGAAGAAAAGGAGCTGCTCTTTCATTAAATAAGCAACACATTTATGAAAAAGTCTGAATACATCTGATGTGAAATACCTAAATCTACCTACCACTGAATAGAAAGGGTTCAATTTGCTCTGTGTCTGAAGATGCACCCCACTGAAATCTGTTTTTGTCAGAAATTGTGCCCACAGTGCCCAGGATCCACTCCATCAAGCTTTCTCCTGATGATGCAGATAGACAACTTGCTCGGAGTCCAGAAAGCTGACAAGCTTACGTGGTCTCGTATGGAGGAAGTGTGAATACAAAGATGGCAGAGGATTGGGTCTTGCAAAGCAGCAATGGATTGGAGGAAGGGGGAGATCAGACTCCCTGGTCACCCTCTCACTGCTGCCCATTTTGGAGTCAGGTACAGCAGAGACAGATCCTTGATATGAACCTGTATGACCAGTCTTTATTATTTTTACACTACTTTATAATGAAATGAAGAGCCATTCAAAGTATATATGCTCCCACATAATATCTGGTAGAATGTGTACTGTAGATAATGACTTTATGAATTCATTATGTAAGTGTATCTAGAATATTTTGAGCTACAAAACCAACATGATTATATATTTTAGGCATACACAATAGCAATAATGGTTTACATAAGTCATTTTTTGAGAAATTTAGGAGTTTCCCAGAGAAAATGGGAATAAAATACAAACAATATTCCTGTAAAAAAAAATCATAAATGGCTTCAAAATGGTTGAGGAACAAAAATCTGAACCATTAAATGATGAATTGCCCTTGGCTAAAGACAATGAGGAGCTTTTACATTTTTATATTTTGAGACAATGAAGAAAGTTGCATATTAAATCTTAAGGTCTTGAATTTTTGTCTTCAATACAATACTGGCTTATTTCTGAAAGAAAGGGGGAAAAACCCCTCCAATCAAACAACACAAAAGCAAAATGTCAACAACAAGTCCTGGCTAAAACTCATTTTGCCTTTTATATCTAGTGAATATGCCTAATTAAGATTCAGAGGAGCTGAGAAACAGATTTTAAACACATAGAATTATTTTATTCATTAAGGAAAAAAGTGCTTAAACATCACAAGTGCACATCCCAAGAGAAATATGATTTACACTTGAAAAAAAGGTGTTTGCAAAAGTTGTTACAAATTCCAGACCACCATGATTTTTCTCCTTCTTTGCTAGATTTCTTCACTTCAAACTTTAAATACTTATTTCAATACCAGTCAGACTATTAATTGAATGATTTTTGGAATGGAGATTATATCCCCCTGAAAAACTGTCAGGAGAGTGTTCTGAAAGACTATGTTTAAAACAAAAAATGGAAAAAAAAAGCTTGTTGAGTATCTGTAAGGACTAACCAGTTCACCTTCATTTCCTCTCTCAGTAGAGAAGATACTAGTTAAGTGGGCACAAAATCCTGACCATAGAGATTCTCATGAAAATGACACAGCTCAAGTGTGTGATCATGAACCTGAGAATGAAAAGAAAGTCTTCAGTTTCAGTCTGAAAATGGAACCAAACTACTGTTGCACTGCTGCTCATTTCTTTATTTGTTTTCTAATAAGGTAATCATATAACCTATATACCACCTTGTCAAAATATTGTGGAAGCTGCATGTGAAGGCATGGCCTACATTCAGGTAAACACAGTTTACATTAATGCTAATCACAGAATCATAGGATAATCCGGGTTGGAAGGGACCTTTAGGTCCTTAGGCCAACCTCCTGCTCAAAGCAACGTTAGCCACTGAGATTGCTCAGGGCTCTGAACAGTTGAGTTTTGAATATCTACAGGGATGGATCCTCCACAGCCTCTCTAGGAAACCTGCAGCAGCATTTGACTACCCATATGCAGAAAAATTGTTTCCTTAGAGAGTTAAAATCTCCCATTTTCCAACCTGGATCATTTGCCTCTTGTTCTTTCCCTGTAAATCTCTGGAAGAGTCTGGATCTTTTTTTCTCTATACCGACCCCAAACACTAATTAGTTGCAGACAGCAAAAAGGTCTCCCTGGAGCCTTCTTTTCTGCATGCTGAACAAACTCAGTTCTCTCAGCCTCTCCTTGTATTTCATGTGCTCCAGCTCTTGGATCATCTCAGTGGCCCTCCACTGGACTCACTCCAATATGTCCTTGTCTTCTTGTATTGAGAAGACCAAAACTGGACACAGCACTTTAGATGCATTAACTCTAGATACTGGGAATGATCACCTCCCTTGACCTGCTACCCTCTTTATCTTACAAGCCAGAATGCCATTGGCTTTCTTTGCTATAACAGCACGTTGTTGACTCATGTTCAACTTTCTGTCAACCAAGACCCCAGGTCCTGTTCCACAAAGCTGATTTCTAGCCACTTAGCTCCCAGCCAGCACCGCTGCAGGGGGCTACTCTGACCTCGGCTTAGGTGTTTGCCTTTGTCCTTGTAGAACTTCACAAGTTCCTGTCAGACCATTTCTACAACCTGTCCAGCTCCCTCTGAATAGCAGTCCTACCCCGCCAGCATACTGAGTGCTCTCCCCAGCTCGGTATCATATGAAAACTGGCTGAGGGTCCATTCTGTCCCACCATCCAGGTCTCTAATAAAGCCATTAAACAGCCCCAGCCCTAGTATTGATCCCTGAGGGATGTTACTAGTAATCAGCCCATGACTCAGCAGTTCAAGGGAAGCTGTGAAAATGACTGTGAATATATCCCTACAAGTTGATGAAATTTTGCATATGATGAAGTCTGTGTGGAAGTATGGAACACATTATAATTCTCTGACTCAGTATCAAGTTGGATTTCTATGTAATGTGTGATCTTGGTTGCTCTGGTCTTTAACATTTGAAATCACTTTATGGATGGCATTCATAGAGGTAATAAAAACACCCAACCAAAGAAAAAAAACACCAAACAAACTCAAAAATCAAAATAGGCTCAGAGTAAATAAATGACAGCAGTAGATAAATGTTTTATCATTCTGGATCAGGAGCAATATAAAAATACGAACTAGACCAGGATATTAAATTAGTCCATGGATTGAGGAGGGTCGTTATCATTTTATATATGTGTGAAAGACTGAATTGTAGAACTTTTGTCTCAAAGACTGCTTATCTGGGCGAGGATTCCTTTGACTGCTGAATATGATAAGATCAGCTGCAAAGTGTGAAAGATCTGGGCGAGGGCTCCTTTGGCTAAGAATGGCTGCAAGGCCACAGAGATCTCCGGCCGGCAAGGTGTGAAAGATCTCCAGCTGGCATGGGCTTGGATGGTCAAGACTCAGGAATGTGGAGATGTGGCATTGTCACGGAAACTGCAGCCCCCGAGTGAGAATAAAAGGGACTGCCAAGAGGACCCCAGTGCGATTGTTACCCCCACCGAAACACCGTGGACCCCGGAGCGACGGCCCACCGCCGGAACGCCGAGAGACCTGGACCCCCGGGACGCCGCGGATCCATGGTGGTGACTATTCTTGCAAGCCTATCCCGTATTCTTGCTTGACTTCTGTCTTTTTACTGTATTCTATCCTATCGCCACTAATTTTCTACTTTTGATATTAAAAGTTGCTGTTTTGGGTATACGGCCTTTGACCTCGTTTGTGTCTTAATCTCGCTCTTGGGATCATATTGAAACCTCCCCCGACATCGGTATCGGGAATGTCCCGATCCGGATCGGGACAGTGTGGCACAAATGAGATACTGTGGAAATGAACAAACTGATATATCTTTAATGCTGTAAAAGTCACCCCTAATCCTCTGATGTGCATTTTCCACATAGCCTCCATATGGGGAAATAGTAGATATTTGTTATTATTATTGCTAGTGTCATGAATGACATTCTTGGAGAAATAGCAAGAAGCTGAGAGTCCAGCTGGTTTAGAAAGCTTCCTGTTAATTATCTGACTGTATCTTTCGAAGATAATGACATAAAAGTATAATGTGACTTATTTCATTATTATCCTACCACTTCAGTGACAGAGATTGCCAAGTCTTGGGATTTAAAGCTACATACAACCATGTTAAGTGGCTAAGAAGAATATGGGTTATTGTAAATGCTAAGAAGAGGGACAATGTGCATTTGAAAACAAATTCTAATGGCAACTTTTTTGATGGTCTATTGTTTAAATATGTAAATAATTTGTAATGAAAGTATTAAATAAAAGTACTTAAGGTGGAATTAAAACATAAAAGCAAAAAATGAATTATCCATTTGTCCAGTGTATAGATTATACATTAATAAATTTGTATTACTCAAATCCTTAGCCTAGATTCTATCTCACTTTAGCTACTTAAGAGAGGCAACCAAGGCAGGAGTTTATTAGTCAAAGCTCCATTTCAATCAAAATAAAATGACTGGTACCTCCAGAGGACAATTCAAAAAATGGATGAGGCAACTTACCTTGTAAAGGTTTGGCAAACATCAAACTGGCTTAGTGTTTTTTCCACCGTTTTTAAAGATATTTGATATGAATTCCATCTACAAGCAATGATGGTATGGGGTGTTCATTTCTGGGTCAGAAAAAGAAATAAGAATGGATTCTAAGAGGCATATCTGGTGCCTCAATGTAGGGATATTTTTGTCTCTTGATAAGAGACCTTGCTATTTTTTTCCTTATGTAATTGAAAGTGTTATATAGCAGGTGAATACAGTGGAAATATTGTATTAGGATAGTAAGTGTGGTATGCCTAAAAGTCACTGCACCAGATACAAACATAGATACTATAATTTAAGTGCAAGTTTGCATTACACAAAGACCATGTCATGCTGTAAATCACTTATTGTATTGTCATTTATCCAATTACACTGTAAAAAGAACCCCGTATACTAGAATATGGGCAACCACAATATAAAGATTGTGTATAGGGAAAAGTGTGTTTTTTAACAGCCCCAGAATTTCAGGATCCACATACTGTTGTCCCAAATCTTGTTCTTCTGAATGTTGTCTCCATTTTGCTTGCCTTTTTTGAATACTTTCCTTTCCAGCAAAAATGATTTTTTTTGGTGTCAGTCAGAAGTGTTGCAGAGCTCACAGAGCTCAAGGTGGAAAACAACTTTTGAGCCTGCAACTGTATTTGAGGTGCATATAATTTGCTACAATGTACATATTGCTCTATACAAAGTATGTCCAAAAGGAGTACATCACATCAATCTACAGTGGTTCGCTTGGGAGAGGACAGGGAAAACAAGGGAACACGTGGAAGGTAGATGTGTACCTTCTACTATAGTTCCGTATTCTGGGATGAAGGGTGGAAAGCGAGGAAGCTAAAACCAAAGCAGATTTTTTTTTTTTTTAAACAGTGTTAAACTGGATAGAGATTATTTCTGAGAACTCATAATTTCTAGATCCTCACCAAGCTCCAAAAACTCTAAGGAAACCTGATAAAAATTAAATTACTCTAAGTGCTTTGGTGAATTCCGAGTTAAGGATTTAAAGACAATAAGGCTATAAAGCTTCATTCAGAGGCTTTAAAAGCAAAGTGTGCTATCACACATTTTATTGATGCAGTTTGCAAGCGGCACCAGCAAGTTGCTCTTTTTGTCAGAGAGCATTTAAAAGTGCATGTCCTTTTGAGACTGTGGATAATTAATTTTACTATCCTGTCACAAGGAAAAACTGCTCAAGTCATGTGGTTTAAATGAAATCAGGATTGAAGCAGTTTATTGATTTATTAATGACATGTAACTAACTGGCAATCCATGAACTATATATTCAGAATCAACATCCTTAATACAACAGATAAATCATAATTATAGATAAATTAGGAGATGCTAATAAACACCTACAAATTTATGAACACCCTTGTAGAGCTAATCCTATGAAGGTCTAGACCAGGCACAAACGCGCATACACACATACACCCCCTGGGCGTAGGAGTTGCCATCACCCCTTCCCCACTTTCGCATGCCTCTGCCACTCCTGATGCACCTGATGTTGAGGAAGCATCTTGGAAGGTGTCCCTGCGCCCTGAGGGGGGTGCCTGTGTGCTGTCCCCACTCTGCCAGCCCACTGCTGGGTGCAGACTGCTCCCAGCACCCCACCGGGGGGTTGTGCTGCCCTGTCTGAGCAGGGGTTGGGGTGCCTTGGGGACACTGCCGGCAGGGACAGACCCCCTCTGACAGCTGCTGCTGCCTCTCCACTGTCTCTCCCTATGTCACATATGTCCGTGTTTCCTTCATACTTCTTTTAAGACTGGCCTCTTCAGAAGTGTCTGTCATTTCCTGGTTGCTGTCTAATCCTGCTGATTGTCATCTTTGTCTCTAACATCGTTCCAGGCACAAACCCTCTCAGACAGTTTTGTGTGTCCTGTGCGTGCACACCCCCCTGGTTACACTCACATGCTTGACAGCTGCTGCTACGTGGACCATTCGACAATGGTGCAGTGCGCGGGTGCCTCCACAACAGCCCTTTTCCTCCTCACAGTCAAGGGAGGTTTGATGGGGGCCAGCAGGACTTAGGTAACAGTTACACTTTGCTTGAAGATGCTTGTGCATAAAGCAAAAGTAAAACAATGTTTTACAATAAAATGTACTAATAAGAATTATCCATCTCCTAAACAGGTAGCAAGTAGGTTTTCTTTCATGTATATTCATGTATGGTTTTTCCCTGTTCCCTTGTTTGCTCATTTGTGGAGGTGAAAATTGCCCTGAGGGGCCTGTTCTCTAGTTATTGTTGCCATGACGTCTGTGCAATATATTTTTTCTTTGTATTTATGTGTTTGTTTTCTAGTATGGTCAGTCATCGGATAGTAAAAGGAGAGATACAAAAGCTACTACTGTGCTCATGTATTCTTCTCAATGGACTTTATTCATTACAAGAGAGTAATGAAATGACTAACAACAGATTTTAGCCGTGTTTATACTGTCAAACTGGTCACTCTGTGTTTTACCCTAGAATTCTGGTCCCTAGACTCTTTGGACTGGGTTTGTGCTAGTTTGTTCCTGTACATTCATTTTTTAGTAAAACAGAAAGCTTCCTTCAGGAAAAAATCAAAAAGCAATTATGAAAATTGTTTGCTCCCTACAAATAATATGGACAGTGAAAGAGCCAGTTTCACGCTTCCCACCCAATCTTCCAAACTATTTCACTTCCAACAGTGTAAAGCATCACAGGACACTTCCTTTCTTTCATACAACACCCCCATAAACACACCTCACATATTGTATCTGTGAATGTGTTTGTGTGCATTCTGTAAAAACACTATTCCTGCAGGCTGCAGAGCATCCTACTTATTATTCAGATAGCTGGTTAGTTTGTTGGCCTGTTGTTAACATCTATAAAAATGTGATAATGACTGAAAGGCCCAGAGACATGACTAGGACTCTGAGAAAAGAAAGTGGTTCACTTTTATGTTCTTGGATCACAGCCAGAAGCCAGTGGCAAAAAAAATGTTTATTTAACTTTTAAAAATCCCTAAATGGGGCATATGAAGGCTCACAATGCAATGTGTTGTTCTGATGCATCTCAGCATACATTCACATACTTATCCGAGCTGTGCTGGCTTCTAGAAGTTTGAGCACCTAACTCAATATATGGACCCTTACTTTGGCAGATATCCTAAACTTGCCTAAATTTGGCTGATAGAACCTACAGATAAATCCCACTCACTTTCTCTCAGTGTGTTTTTATCCCTTAGACTAAGTCTTTTAGGGAGAGGAAAGCAATACTAACCCGTATTTTTGTGTGTGTTTTGTATAAAGAAATATTTATATTTTAAGTAGTACACTACCTTTTCTTTGTAGGTATTCATGGAACCCTTTGCACACTTTTCCATCCTCTGGGTGAAGAATGGGTCATCTTCTCAGGTTAGATGGCCAAACACTGAAAGCTCCTTGAAGGGCTCATGTCTGAAGAAGCAGAAGTCTGACGAAAATGTAGGAAGATAGCAGATGCAAGAAAATTATAATTTATTTCAGGGAAAGTTGGTTCTTAAGCTTAAGAGTAGCCTTCCACTGTACATACCTGACTCTGTGGTAAACTAATTAGAGTCATAAAATTACTGAGGTTGAAAGGGATCTCTGGACATCATCTAGTCCAACTGCCCTGGGCAGAGAAGGGTTAGCTAGGGCAGGTTGCTCAGGTTGCTGGACACCTTTTGTGTCCAAACAGGTTTTGATTGGCTCCAGGAATGGAGATTCCACCACGTCTCTCAGCAAGTTGTTCCAGGATTTGACTAACCCCATTGTGATATTTTTTTTCTTTTACATTTAAAGAGAATTTCCTGTAGACTGATTTGTGCCTTTGCCTCTTTTCCTGTCACTGGATACCTCTGAGAAGAGTCTGACTTTGTCTTCTTTACTCGATCCCATCAGGCACTTATACACATTGATTAGGTCCCCCCCGATTCTTCTCTTCTCCAGGCTGAACAGTCCCAGCTCTTTCAGCTTCTTCACATACGACAGAAGATCCAATCTTTTTATCATCTTTGTTGTCCTTTGCTGGACTTGTCCAGCACGTCCATGTCTGTCATGTACTGGGGAGCCCAGAACTGGACACAGTACTCCAAATGTGTCCCATGAGGGCTGAGAAGAGGGGAAGAATCACCTTCCTCAACCTGCTGGTACTCCTTCTTGTGCAGCCAAGGAAGACAGGCTGTTGCTTTTTGCTGCAAAGGCCCATTGCTGGCTCATGCTCAACTTGCTGTCCACTATGACCCCAGGTCCTTTTCTCAAGGCTGTTTTCCAGCCAGTCAGCCCTTGACTTGTACTGGTGCATGGGTTTATTTTTTCCCAGGGGAAGGACTCCATACTTGCAGCTGTTGAATTTTCTGAGGCTCCTCTTGGCCCATTTCTCAAGCCCGTTGAGGTCCTTCTGAAGGACAGCACAATCATTTGGTCTATGAGACACTCCTCCCAGTTTTTTATCATCTGCAGATCTGCTGAGGGTGCACTCTGTCCCTTCATCCAGATCATTAATGAAGATGTTGAACAGATCCTTGCTTTCTTGCTCATTGGGATGGACTATTCTTGAGCTTGGAGAAGGCGATCCTTGAAAATCAGCCAGCTGTCCTGGACCCCTCTTCTCTCCAGGACCCTCTCCCCTGGGATTCTTCCAAGCAGGTCCCTAAACAGGCCAAAGGCTACTCTCCTGAAGTCCAGGGTTGTGATTCTACCTTGTTTCCTCCTCTCAGGATCCTGAACTCCACCATTCCATGGTCACTTTAGCCAAAGCTGCCTCCAATCTTCACTTTCTTAACTAATTCTTTGTTTGTAAGAATCAGTTCCAGCAGAGTGTCTTCCTTTGTCAGCTCCTTAATCCCTTGCATCAAGAAGCTGTCAACAATGTGCTCCACAAACACCCTGCTTTGCTTACAGCCTGCTGTGTTGGCCTTCCAACAGATACTGGGATTGTCACCCATGAGCACCAGGACCTGCGAACGTGAGGCCACATGTACCTTTTCTTCTTTGTGCTGGGTCTGGCTGGGATGGAGTTAATTTTCTTCATAGCTGTCTGTTACAGTGCAATGTTTTGGTTATGTGATCAAAACAGTGTTGATAACACACCCATGTTTTAGCTATTGCTGAGCAGTGCTTGCACGGAGTTAAGGTCTGCTCTGCTTCTCACACTGCCCTGCCAGCAAGTAGGCTGGGGGTGCACAAGAAGTGGGGAGGGGACATAACCAGGACAACTGACCCAAAATGACCAAAGGGGTATTCTATGCCATATAGAGTAATCTTCAGCTATAAAAACCAGAAGGGAGGGGGGTTTTGAGTAGGCAGCCATTGCTCAGGGACTGGCTGGGCATCAGTCTACTGTGGGATGTGGTGAGTGATTGCCTTTGCATCACTTATTTTGTTTAGTTTTTTGCTTTCTTTCCTCTTCCTCTTCCTCTTTCCTTCACTTATTAAACTATTTTTATCTTTACCCACACGTTTTGGGAACTTTTGCTCTTCCTATTCTCTCACTTCATCCTGCTGGGAGCAAGTGAAGTTAGTGAGTGGCTGTGTAGGGCTTAGCTGCCAGCCAGAGTCAAACCACTGCATTCTTGAATTAATTGGTGAAGGAAAATACACTCACAAAGGTTAATGGAACTGCAGAAACAAAGCCAAATATCTAATTTATATGTATGTGGAGAAGGGATTGAGTGTACTTGCTTTATTGTGTGTGAGTATGGAAGGGATTCATTTCTGTTGGCAGAACTTAGAAAGGGCTTGGTTAGTATTTCTGCTTCATTTATCTGGGCGTAAAGTGTAAAAAGGGGGTTTATTAACATCTAGATATGGTTCTTGTCATTCAGAGACCTCATTCTCTGACCATAAGGACCCAGATGTTGTGTGTCATGCTCTGTTATTGCTCACCTGGAACTAAATGACTGCTAACACTTATGCACTTAGCTCCCTTTTCTCATGAATCCTGATTTAGGATCCTGCCAACTACTCCAATTTGTTGTGAATGGGTGGAATGTACCTCACTCAAAAGAGAGAAGCAGCAACATGTTTTATTGAGGTAAAATAATAATTTGACAGAGTTCAATGAATTTGGTGGAATTTAACAATGTTTAACAGGGGTTTGCTAAGGTTCAATAAGTTTGATGGCAAGGTTCACCTTATTAATTACTGCATAGAAGAAACATACAAAGGAAAATTGAGTTAGAATTGAGTTAGAATGATCCACACAAAAACTGGAGATGCAAAGGATAAGAAAGACCCTCCTGTTGAGTCATGAGGTTCAGAGTGGTCCCCCTTGCTTTCTAAACTCCTTAAGGAGCCTAGGTGCAGCTAGGTCCAATCTTAGTCTCAGACTTGGACAATGGTTTATACCTAATGGAATTATCTATACAAGTTTTATAATAATTAATATTGAGTAGCTACATGGATTAGTAAAGTTTCATTAATATTAATTCAGCATGCTATCAGTCACTTAATGAAGATCTGTCATGAGTAAGGGATCTCTCCACCTTGGTCAAGGAAGGATCTCTTAGTCTCAGGTAAGGAATCTCAAACTTTGAGAGACATCCCTGCTCAAGGGAAGAGTCACTTGGTGTGCAGTCCAACTGCAATTCAGGGAGAGCTTTGGACTTATCCAAAGATCTGCCATTGGTAAAAGGTCTCTCTGTCTCGAGGAGCAGCCTTGAGAGGTGTCCCAGCTCAAAGGGAGATCCCTGCCATGCAGCCACGCTGTCTAGCAGGGAGAGTTCAAACAAGGCTCACTCAGACTGTCATATTTATGGAATAAAGCAGTTGGCTCATGGTCAAATCACATGCGATGGAAAGGTAGGCATGAAACTCCTTGTACCCACAACTTTCTTTGTTCCTTGTTACATGAGGCTTGGAAAAGCCATCGACTATTCATGTGTTAGTCGCATGATCGGTGCTCCAAGCTCATATGCATCAATGCTCACTGTGTCACTCTGCTCCTTTGTAGGAGAGCAGATTGAAACTAGAGGAGTTCTCGGCCCAGTTATGGCTCAGGCCTTCGCCTCTTTTAGAGCCTGTACCAAACTACTGCTAGTTTGGTTAAGGAGTCAAGTGCACCCGTCACACCTCTCTGGAGCTGTTAATCACAGTGGTGGCAGGCTAGGACCTGATGTTGATTTGGATAGAATAGCAAGTTAGCCTCATCAAACAAACTGTTCCTGTTAACAGTGAAACATGGTGACTGTTGCCATCATCTTAATTTTGGAGTTCATCCTGTTCAACAGGCTGGTTGAAATTAGCACTCAACTTTAACCTCGCAAAAGTTTAGGGTCTATTTGAAAAAGTGTGTGATACTGATCCACTTAAGTGTGTATGTAAGAGAAACATAGGATAGTTCAGGGTACATACAGACACACTCATCCTGGAGATTTTGGATACTGATGTCTTGAAGATTCTGACTGAAGGAGAATCTCCCATTTTGTTCACAGTGTCAGCCTACTCCCATGGGAGAGAGCAAACTGAAATTTAGGTCATAATAACATCAGTTGCTTCTGTCCCAGTATTTTTGCAGAGTCTTACATTATAAAAAATTGAATCTCTTCCAAGCAACGTGTCTNTACTACATCCAAAACACAGCACTATACCAGTTAATAGGAAGAAAATCAACTCCATCCCAGCCGAAACCAGGACACAATGAAACCATAAACCCATGGAAGATGCTACATTCAGTGCGAACCAAATAAATGTCCTCCCAGAACTGATGAATTACCCTCCAGATCCAGTGTGCCCTCTAGTGGACTTCCCCTCACCAAACGATTTCCTACTGCCTAGTAGGAGTCCAAAATTGCCACAAGACTGCCACACATACTCTTGTTAAAAGAATGGATTCCTAAGACATGGTAAGCTTACTGGGCTTCCAATAGAGGGCTTCAAATATGGGGCATCATATGCTAAAATCTCTGGAGGAATACATGGGACAAAAGAGTTTTAGGAGTTAAGTGTCCTTGGTGTGGAATCTCTTTTCTGTGAAAGACATGCAACCCAGGGCCCCAAACTAGGTGGCTGCAACACTAAGTATGTGTTTATAAAACCTTCTTTAAAGCAAAATTTACATTCCATGAGTAGCTATGACTAGTTGCAAGAGCCAGACTCACTGTAACCTCCTAACATTGGATTGGTCAAATCCTAGAGCATCTGACACCATGGACACAAATCGGTTGCTTAAACACAGGTGCCTAGGGCCACTTAAAACACTCTAAGGCATCCTAGACATCCACATGTCACTGCCAGATGTGACACATGATTTATGAGACACCTCTACGTTTCTGGAGTATCAGACAGAGGCCACACATGCATCTAAATTTACACATCTTCAAATGACACTAGATAGCTATATTTTGGCAACTACATTGAACTCCATCATTTAACTCTCAGCCAAGGAGTTTCATCCGCCTGTGATTCATAGACTCATCTGATGCAGCACAGCTGTGTGACCATGGCTAATTTTAATAAGAAAATGAGTTGTTAATATGTGGGAGCATAAATGAACTAAAGCCTTTCAGGATAAGTAAAAACACAGACAGAAGTATAACTGTTCAGATAGTAATAGCAGCTCCAGTGTTCAAGACAAAAATCACTTTCATGGAAAAGTATAAAACCCTAAGGAGAAAAAATTACATTAGAACAGAAAATCAGAAGGTAGCAACTAAGAAACAATGAAGGTCGGACCAATTCAAGCAGTAAAGGAGGCTGACCCTCACCCTGCTGATTGAAAATTTTGGTCAGTAAAGATGTATTAAAAGCATCATCTGCATGTCGAGCGTAGTAATGCTTTGCATGGCAACAGGTTAGTCCTAGGTAGTCTGATTCCTTGTCCTCTGTGCTCTTAAATTGTTTATATCCTGCTTGTGGGGTGCTTTAAAACTGTTTAAATTTTGTAAAGGGAAGGACCCAAAGGCAGGGTTACAGTGAGTGATGTGATCCTCCCCCTCTTGTCACTTATGTTCAGAGATCTTTTACCACACAGAGAGGCAATAGGTCTTGAATCATAGCAGGTAGGTCAACCCCTGGATCAAGAGTTACGTGTGAGATTCATGTCCACATTCAGACACCTACATTTACGAAAGACCATAGGACCATGTAGCAAGACACAGATTCTCACAGGAGATATAAATAGCAATGGGTGTTCATAAACATGTTTCTGTATTACGGAGTACGCTAATGAAGTTACATATTTTGCATGGTATGTGTAAGCAGGGAAAAAAGAGTTTACAGCATATTACCTAGCAAGGAAAGAAGTTTTAACTGCATAAGGTACATATTATTGTTTTTAATAGCTTATTTTGATCAATAGCTTGTATAACTTAAGCACAGCTGTAGCAGATAAAACTACTGTTTAGAAATTTTAAACTATGAGATAACTATAAACCATAGTAGTACACTACTACAATAATGAGACAGCTGTGAGATAAGTACGGTAATGACAGTGGTTAGTTCTAGCAAATATAACATCACATTCGAAGCCACCGAGGCGAA
>VZTQ01015358.1:0-23922 GCA_013400755.1 Pelecanoides urinatrix | reverse complement strand
CCCCCCCCCCCCCAATAATTTTTTGCCACTGTTGTTTGACACAGATGTCATCTTTGAGGGTCTTTGTTCTCTTCAAGAAAGTAATCTTTGGCATATTTATTTTGAATGTGAATAAATTTTTGTCCATTTAAACATTTCTGGAATTCTTGTCCATCTAAGCATTTCTCAATTACAGCTCTTCTTAGGGCATTGCTGCCAGTACTTGAGATCACTGGAAGTCTGGTAATGTTTGTTTTTCCATACATGTCTAGCTGCTAGAGTCAGATTAAATTACATTCTCAGGTTTCACATTAAAAAGAAGTTTACATCTGTCATGTTTCTGGCAAGTGCATCCTTAAAAGCTTAGAAATAGAAAGAATCTCCCAAATTATGAATACTGCTTCTAATTAATTTCTTGATTTTGGGGGTGAGCTTGGGCTATGGAATGTGTATGACTTTTATGATCCTGGTTGGCAAAATCACTTATATTAAAATGTATTTTGATTTTAGATTAACTGGGAGAAGAACATATACATTAGGGCTCACAGGGGTTTCTTGGGTCAGGTTTGACTGCTTCATGTGCATGGCTGCCTTAGTATGGCGTCCAGTTAGATGACTCGAGCTAAGCCTATTTCAGGGAAGTACCTGCTCTTTCTCAGCGCCAGCAAAAGAAGAACTGCTTGCAGAGGAGATTTTGCTAGTGTAGTAGCCACTATACCGGTGGGCTTTGGCTCGTGTATGTAGCTATGTGAGTCCAAGATCATTATTCATTATACCTTTACTAGTATAATTGTCTGGCAAAAAATTATAGTGAACATGTGGCATAGAAGATTTTAATATGGTGTGTTTTGACTGAGATTAGATGTATTTAAAAACAAAGTCCAAAATAACACATTAGCTAATTTTAAACCTGCCTCAGGGCAGGTCTGTGCCCATAAAAATTGCTGTGGCTTATAGTCAGTGAAGCAGTCATGGTTGTGCTAGTGAATAATAACCGGGGCAGAGGTTATTTTCGTGTGTCAGGAAGTTGAAATGAATTCTGTTGAGGAGCCTTAGGTTCACCTTGACTAGCTAAAGCATTAAAAAGCAGTTTGCCCTGTCACTGGTAGAAAGCGAAAACTTGTTAACTTCTTTGTTAGCTGTCCTCATCTGGATACACGTGTTCCAAACACCCGGTAGGACAGGGGTGTATGATTGCAATTTAAAGATACGGGTACATATAATTCTCATCAGTTTAAAAAAAAGTCATTTTATATCTTCTTAAAGCCAGTGAGCAAAAATAAAAAAAAACAAAAACAAAAACAAAAAAACCCTCATATAGATCTGTGGATTAAATGCCAACTGCTTTAATGACCATTTTAGGACTGTCCAGTAGGATGCATGAAGTAACTGTAAATACTGATCTTATTACTTTACATACATATTCTTGTACAGGCAGTATGCTTTTTCATGACTGTGTACCACATATTGCAATTTTTAGGCTAATAATGTTCTAGCTGTCTGTAAAATAAACTCAACATATCAGTGAATTTTAACTGAAGGTCAATATTATCAGAACCCAGAGAGAAAAATCTTGTTTTGGCCTTTTTTTTTAAATTGATTTCTATGAATGAAGTCAAAGTAAACATGCAGAAATATGGCCAGTGGGGCAACCTGGCTAGTTGTTGCTTCATCTTGTACTTACTAATAAGGCTTTCTTTTACCTCCTCCAGTTTTCCAGTCTGTGCAATGGAAGTTGTAATACATATTTGGAATATTCCACAGAAACAGTAATTTCATTAAAGAGCTGGAATAAAGCTAAATATTGACATTTCATATTTATTTCCAACATACATTTTGAAATGTCTGTATAGAGAACTATATACCTTTGCCAAATGTTAAAAATAAATTTTTTTTTTGGACCTTAACTTAGCAGCTGTTCCTCACCTCTTAAGGAAAATATAACTACACTAAACCCACTGTAACATAGTATCTTTAATTCCACAAGCATTAACTTACTGTGTTGCACTCATATAGGTTAAATTAAGAAAAAAGTGGAGTGGTGTTTTCTTTTTTGAACTGTTTTAAACTTTAAACTTTAAATCTTTATTATAAAAAAGTCATCATTTAAAATGTTTTTTCTGAGGCTGTTCATTGGTTTCCCTTGATTAATAATTGCTAGCAATAAGGATCAGTAAAATATCCAAAATTGTCAGCAGTCCATTTTGTACATTTGAGAAGTTTGTTGGCACTTGTGGTGTTTAGTAGGATATGTAGCAAAATCTCGTATTCATACAGCAAAATTTCATGTCTGTTATACCATAATTTTTCCTAGCAAGGCACTGTCAGAAGTATTTGTAGGAAGATCTGTTGGTTTATGGCAAAAATCTTTTTTTAATTATTTGCTGAGGAAAAAATTTGTCTGTGCAATAACTTTTTATAAATTTTACTTTGCATGTTAATTACAGGTAAAACCAGATCTGCTATACATCTTAATCTTGTGCTTAAACTATATCCTGCCACTTTCATAAAAGAGGTTTTTGCTATGGTATTTTATCCTTATTATTCAGAGGGTACAGGAGAAAAAAACATGTACATTTAGGTAGCCAGGTAAATCAAAATAATTCCAGTTGTAAATGATCTCAGGAGATCATCTAGTGCAACTTTGTGCAGTGTCAACGTTGAGTTCAGACCAGCTCACTTAGGGTTTTGTCTGCTTGAATCTTGAGATGCAACAGCCTCACAGGAATACCTGTTCCAATACTTTATTATTCTTGCAGGGTTTTTTTTTTTCCCTTGTATACAGTCCGCAGCTCCCCCTTTCAGTTTATTACTACTGTCTCCTGCCGCATGCATCATTGAAGAACCTTGTTCTGTGGTTCTGGTATTTGAGGGTTTGCTACTTCAAAGAGTAGCCAGAATGTGGGCTGTAGTCTAAAACCATGTTGTTCAAGCCATTTCTTTTCAATGGAGGTCGTAAATTGCTTTCTTTTCTTCAATTTATGAGATCTTTAGAATTTTATTCTAAAAGGAGTAACAAATGTGATGAACTTTACCATTTGTTCTTTTATTCATTTTTGAAGTGTGAAAAAAGTTATTCTTATCATGCTCCTAGAAGTCCCAAAGAGGGATAGTTATACTGTATGTTTTTTTTTTTAAAAAAAAAAAGTATTACTTGTCCTAAAATAGCTATTATCTGGAGAGAGAGAGGGAGAAAGATGCTGCTTTTATCCTCCTTGTACAAATGAAGAGCTGAGGAGAAGAGAGCTTAGCTGAGTTGCTGCTGGAGGTCCATAGCGAAGTTGTGTCTGTCCAAAGCCAAGGTCATCTTGAGCAAGGTGAAGATCTCAAAGTCCTTTTGAGCTGTTAACAAAGAAAAATAATATCTTTAAATATTCAAATTTCTATTTAGAATGATAAAGCATTCTACGCCTCTTGTAGAAGTGTGGTGGCTCAAATACTATACTTTGAAATTTTGTAGTATTCCAGCATGTTTTTAATTCTTACTGTGCTAATTAGATGTAGGCATAGGACAAAACGCCACCACGAAACCAATAGATCATATAGTTGAGCAGAGCTTTGTTTTTCATTTGCTGGATGACCTGTTCTGGTGACCTCTTCCATAAAACATTCCTCTTCCTCTTTTTTTGCCCATTGGTATTTCTAAATCCAGGTGACAATCTGTGTGTACTTAGTTATGTATAAGAGCAATATGGTTTTGTTAATACCGGATTTCAGTTTGTAACTCTTCAGAGTAATAGATGGTCATTTTGTCGAGTGCTGACTCAAGAATAGTGATTTGCAAATAGTTTTGATCTTTTCTGCTACTTTTACGTCCCAGTTTAGATTAAATTTTCTATATACTATCTCACTTGGTGGCGTATGTGGGGAAAGGCAGCTGAACTCCTTTTCTGAGACAGTTTTTGTGTTGCAAATCCACCCAACTTATCAAGACAAATATGTATGTGAATGGTTTTATAATTTGGTAATTACTTGATAGTCTAAAAGAATGAAACCAAAAGCAAAAAGAGATTTAACAATTATTCTTCTGAATGTTGGAATTACCATCTAGCCTCAAGAATTTTCTTCAGCTGAACACAAGTCTTACACTAGTTTTCTGAAAGATTGCATATTTTCAGACCTCCACTCTTTTATCAGAGTGCTATTATTTTTCCTTTGAACCTGTCCTTTTCCCTTTTTTGTTTGAATTAAGGACTGGAGGAGGTGGTGGCTGTTCTTTAAGAAGGCATAAAAAACCACAATCCTTAAAATGAGATGT
The DNA here is from genome assembly GCA_013400755.1 of Pelecanoides urinatrix. Lineage (NCBI taxonomy): Eukaryota > Metazoa > Chordata > Aves > Procellariiformes > Procellariidae > Pelecanoides > Pelecanoides urinatrix. The sequence continues at coordinate 19,685 of VZTQ01015358.1, read as the reverse complement.
GTGGAGAGACTAGTGTAATGCCTGAAATTTGAAATTTAAAATAGCCCATTAAGAATTAAGTTTGTGAGAACTTTAAGTAGATTGGAGCCACCTAACAAGATTTTCTATATATACCCAACTCCCCCTCCCTGCTTCATGCGTTTTTCTTAATAACCTTAGTAAATCTTCCCTAGGCACAAGGGAACAGTCACACAGTGACACAATTCAACAGTCATTAGGGTACAGCTTGAAATTATTAATTAAAAATAACTAAACGAAACAGTAAATTGACTATATTGTCACTACTGCTTTGGAGACATGTCTGATTATTACGCAGATAAGATTTTACAAGAAAATATACTTTAAAACATGTGATACCTACAATTTTGTATCAGAATCTTTTATACCTGGAACAACTTTCATTATTAGAACTGGATTTGCTAACGCTTTTCTATTGTAAAGGGAAAAATTCTAAAATAGAAAAGATAACTTTACAATGTGTAATTTTGGTTGAAATTTCAAGGGTACATTTCTGTACTTTTTGTACAATGTCTAGTACATTTAGATACTCTTACAGTACTGTGGTATTTCTTAACTTTGTCTGAACAGAGCATTTGGTGCAGTAACCTGCATATCACAGACGGAAACATCCTAATTTGATATAGGCAAGAACTGAGTTTCGATGGGAGCCTGATTTGGAGAATAAGGGAGTAGATACGTTTGTGCTGGGTTTGATTACTGCTGATTCAATAAAGATTGATGCTCTTTTTCCTGTAAGAGATGAATTGCATCTGCATTACAGTATAGGCCACTCTGTGTTTTCAGTTCAGGATGTGTTTTTCTAAACGTAGGCATAAACTACAAAGTATTGAACTGTTTTATTACTGCCAGTATACCACTGTTGTGTTTGAAAACCAGCATTTTTTATAGTAGTTGCACATATTCAGAATAACATATTTTGCATATTTTACTTCTTTTTTTTTTTTTTTAATGGGATGCCACAACTGTTAATATCAATGCTGGTGTTCTAGAATTTGTTATACAACATCCTTTAGACTTGCTGTGATTTAATTAAGTGATGTATGTTCACCTATTAAACCATTTACATAGGTTACTTCAGTTCATGCCCTTCCTTAAACCAAAAAAAGTTCCAGGAAGACTTTTTGTTGAAAAGTATTAAATGTTTAATTTCCTTTTGCCCTTCTTGATATAGAATAGTCCATTTATCTTCATGAAGGCGTATAGCTTTAAAACTTGTGGCTTTGCTACTTGGGAGTTATGGATGCATGCCCTCACTTGTCAAGATAAATGTATTATACTGTAGTTCTCTCCCCTTCCAGTATGGATATTCAAGTTGTACTGTGGATTTGACCACAAGTAAGCAATTCTCTAAGGACAGAGAAGGAAAATGCACATACTCCTAGGAATATATTTTCCAGAGCTAAAATTGACATTTTATAAATAATTTCCATGTTGCAAACTTCAAACTCACAATCACAGCAATTCAGTGATATGCATTTGGCGTGAGTCAGTTTCAGTTCTTAGTGCTTTTCATTGGAAATGGCATAAAAAGTAAGATTTCTTTGAATTTTTTATGTTGTGGGCTTACAGGGGAGAGAAGATGTTCTTCACTTTTAGTTGTCTAACAGTGCATGGCAGCATAAATAACGAAATGGTCATAAACCCGAACTGCAATTCTCAGGTCACATGTTCCATTTCATTTTTAAAGAATCTAGAAACAAACTAAGCAGTTGATAACAGGTCAGTTGCAGGTGATAAAAGAGATTTTAGATGGGACATTACTTCTTTTTCCACACCTGGCATAACCACATTATATCCTTCGCAGAGTTGTCTTTAAGCACTGGTATGTTTGTTCATAAACATATGGCATAAACAATACGTCGGTATTTGAATTCCAAGGACACAATACATTTTTAAAGATAGTCACCATATGTCATAGATTCTTCACTGGAAAAAATATTGATGTTAGAATTTTTTTTTTTTTTTAATTTAAACAAAAAAGGCTGACTTATTTCTAACTGAAGTTTACCATTAAAATATAGTGGGTCTTGCAAAACAGGACTGTTTCTTTCAATATTGTTTGTAGATCTGTTATTGGAGGGATTTAATAGAATCAAGTGTGTAAAGTACTCTTGAAATGATCTTAATTTTTTGTTTTTTTAAATACCCCACAAAGTTCTGAAGACAGTTTTAGAAAAAGTGGTAATATATATATGGCATTTACACTGTCAGAAGAAGCTAAAATAAGTCTGGCTACTAAGCATCCTAAATTTTAATCAAGCCATGATTTTTAATAACTCTGTGCAGACTACAAAAAGCCAGATTTTTATCTAGTTAGCAACTGAGGAGTCCAATGGTTGTCTTAGATTGTGAATAACTGTGAATCATGTTAATTATAGCTATCCTCAAATTTATTAAGTACACTGAAGATATTTCTAAATTTTGTTTCTAAAAATACATTATGCGGGCTCTACTGTGGGTTGTTGACCCTGGGGAAATTCTTAAAAAATGCTGTATAGTTATTGTTTTTTAGATTATTATGCTTTTTGAAGCTAAGACAGATGTACAAAAAGATGCAGTTTTTATTTTGTATTGGCAGCTTCCAAATATTTAGTATCTATTTCCAAGAGCTGCAATTAGTAAAGCATCCATGGTACTGAAATCCACACATCCCACAAGCTAATTATATTTGCAAGGTCAGATTGAATACATATTTTCAGAAAAATAAAGGGTTATATAAATGTGTCTTCTACTTGGCTGTTATATCACAGTTTGTTGATCTGGAGTATAATGTGTACAATTCACAAATTTGTCTGATAACAGAAAGTGGTGTGTGATTGTGTTTATTTTACTAACCAGTATATTCACAGCAATCACTTCCAAATATCTCTCCAGTAAAGATGTGTTAATTACAAAACAGACAAGGTCTTCTATTATATTAAAGCTACTAACAAGAAGACAGCAGGAATCACACATGTAAATAGCATCATCAACCCCTATTTTAGTCCTCTGTTTTGATCTGTGAGTTGCGCATAGACCAAAGGTGCTATTAAAGACTCAGTATATGAAATAGGCAGCATTATATGAACAAAATTTATTCAACAAGAAAACAGACCTTTAACATGAATTTAACAAGCCTGAGAAATTATAAACTCTCATATGCTGCAGATTCATGCAGTGATAATAAACAAAAAAGGAAAGTAAGAGGTTTCCTTAAGCTAGCCAAACTGCTAATGGTTTTGTTATAAGCTGTCTGCTGTTGAAATGACCTCTGAAAAGTCTGAAGACACTTGTACTAGGAAAAATCAAATGGTCAGAGTGGTGAAAGAGTTGCACTACGGAAGTACATTTTAAAAAAAAAATCTGCCTTCATATTTCTGGAAAATATCCCAATGGCATAGACTTTTGTTTAACTTTTTTGTGCCTTTACAGAAAGGGAATTTAGCATGAAGCTTGGGAACTGTAGTTTTTACTAAAACAGTGCACGCTGCATTAGGTAATTTAAGTACAATGAAAGCTTAAAAATTTTGGATGAGAAATACTCACTTGCAACAAAAGCTAAGTAACTGAGTGGGGTTTTGTGCTGCTTTTAATTAATCCTTAGAGGTTCTTTGTTCAAAATACTGTGTCTAAAGTTGCCATCGTAGAATATGGGGTGACCATGTTGCTGTCATCTGATTGCATCATGCTGTACTTCAGAATACACAAACGTAGAGAGGAGACTTCAGCTTGTACGCACCTCCGAGTGCTCACCAGGGCTTTTTTCTTGAATCTTACTGTGGCATAATTAACACCTACTTCACCCATTGCTCATTAGTACACTGGACATTAATGAGTCTATTTATTTTGATATAATCCTCTAAAGGAGGGACTGACTTGTGCTTACTGTGAAAAAAGCAATTACATTTCATAGAAATGAATATGTAGGATTTATTGTTGTATTTATGTTTTTATTGCGTATTAGGTCTAAATTTAGCTTCCAGGTTGTTGAGCATGTTAGTTTCTTTAAGATGGTTGCTATAGTGATAGCAGCAAATTCCTTTAATCTTAGTGTAGTTAAAGTATTTAGTTACCATCAGTCGTCACAAGTGCAACTGAGATGAGAAATATCATTCACACGCGTACTTTTTGTACCCCGCTGAGATTGTAGAAATTGCAATTTTATCCCTTTTTAAAGCTTTATATTTGTGACTTGTGATTTCAATATTTCATACCACTTTCTGTAGATTGAGATTTGTTCTACTTCGGAAATACTTGCATTTCGTTCCTTCAGGAGGACAGATAGAGTGGGCAGTCCTTTCCCATACAGGTAGTGCCTGAAACATAACGAAAATTACTTCTGGTCAGAATTAAGATGCTAGAGTAATATTCAGAAATATTTTAGCAGCTAGTTCTCATATTTTAATGTGAAATTTATGCAAACAGAACCTTGAGAACACCAAATGAAATGTTCAATTTGTTATCAAAACCAAGTTTAATCAGTTTTTTATTTTGGCTTTTCTTTTTATTTTACATGACTCAAGTCCCAAAACAAATCTATGCTAGACAATGCCATTCGTTCTTGGATAAGCTCAACATTGTCTAGTGAAGTTCTCAGTTAAACTCAAATCTAGAAGCATGGCTGTTAGAAGTTATAAAGCAGCTCCCTTTTGATTATAGTATACTGCCAAGTTCATGTTTCTTGCTCCTCAGGGTAAATTTTTTACTTGCTTGGGGTTTTTTCCCCTTATCTAGCTAATCTCTGGAGAACCTGTGGTGTGGAATTTTTTTCTTTGCTTGACTTTTTAATTTATACTGCCTGTTTGTTATAGTTGGGCATTTCCAGGTGTTCATAAATTAGAGCATCTGGCTAAAATGGAACACAGAGAAATATATACAAAAGCTTGTCACAAGTGTTTTGAGATAGAGAAAAATTTGATAGTGATAAAAAAGGAAAAAATATAATTATTTTTTATGTTACCACAAAGAATGTATACATAGATATAGAAACTGTTTCAGATCTTTTTGAGAATTAAATTTTTTAAATGTATTTCCTTTTTTGTAGCATTAGTATCAGATGGCATGCTTCTGCTGCATATAAAATCTGAATGATATTTTGTTTTTATTATTGTTCAGAAAAAATTGTCACTGTTAACTGTCTTTAATTGGGTCACAACCTAACATTTGTAATAAAGAAGATTTTTTTTTTTTTTGGTACATTTTCTGCATGCAGTTTTAAGACATGACATATGCAGATGGACCTGGCCAGTCAGCTGAGAGTCCAGGCAATAGCCCTCAGTGGCACTGAGGCACTCAACGTGACTAAAATAGTTGGGTCTCAAAAGTAAATACAACAGGTGATAAGTTATTAGGCTTTTTCAGTTCACACTTCGTTAAATATTTTTTGTTACAAATACTTGCCAATTAATTTTGTTTCCACATGAATGACCTCAATATTTGTATTGTACTCCTAATAAATCGCATAAGTATTTAGTTATTAATATTTGTGTAAATGGAGAGGAAAATGCTAGAACAAGGTGGGAGACTTGATGTCACTTTCTCTGCAGACTTTCAGTGACAGCGGTTGATTTCTTTTTTGTTCAACATGAAAGATTTGGTTCAGGTCTAATTCCTCAAAATACCAAGCGAGCCATATAAATGTATCTGTAGTTGTCCAACCCATAGTATGGAGAGGAAGAGAATAAAAATGATTGTAGAAAAGCTGTTAAAAGGAGATTTAAACTATTTTGTGTAATGAACTAGAGTAACTCTTCAAACATATGCAGACAAGATGCCTGCAAAGTCTGGTGCTATTTCTGTGGATGTACAAGGCTGTATGTGCACTGGTCCAGTTAAAAGACTGGGGCCTAAACGAGAAATCCTATCTTGCAATTACGAATCTGTAATGGTGAGTGGGTTTGAGCGTATTGTTGGTATGTTCTCAGTTCTGTTTAATTGCACATGGGATATGGGTGTGGGTTTTATTGTGTGGGGCCACGAAATCCTATTTCCAAAAATTTTCATAGACAAATTCAGCACAGGACAGTATAAAAATCAGTGATGGTTTTACTTTATTTGCAATGAAATAGCACTGAATACTACCTACCATGTACCTTTAAATCATAAATGACCTTGGTTTTCTTTTACTGTATTTTTTACTCCTGAGCATGACACTGACAAGGACTTTTTAATCCATCACACAGTTTATAGACCCTTTCTTAGTCACAAGAAGCAAAAAGCATCTGACTAGAAGGGAATACATGGGGCAAGTTCCTTGCTGGCTATAATTTTGTTGTCATTTCAAGTATTGTGGTAGTATAATTGATGTGACAGGACTGGGCTTTAGACTTGGTCCCTTAGCTTGTGCTCACTTTCAGTTTTAGTCTCTCTCTGTCACTCATTTTGATTGGATAAGATTTAGGTGACAAACATATGCATACCTTTGAAGCTTAGAGTAAGCATACATAAAAATTCAACGTTATATGATGATACCATGTATATAAAACTTACAGCTCCATGGAAAAGGTAATAATTGGTGTCACCTTACAGTGTAAGGTAGTGTAGTGTGCTGATAGCATAGCCAGCAGGAGGCTCTTTTTTATTAATATTATAATTAAATGATTTTCTGGATAAAGGCCAAAAACAGATGAGAGTTGGTTGTGCCTTGTCCACTGTTGCTTGGCACTATTAGTTGCATTTTCTAAAAAGAATTGACTTGACATCTTGTTTTTACAGGTTGTTATTGATGCCTTCAGATTGATCAATGCTAATATGATGGTCTTGGGACATGAACCAAGACAAACAACTTCAAATCTGGGTCACTTAAACAAGCCATCTATCCAGGTAAACCCAGTGTTGATAATCCTGTAAATTGTAAGATTTATTCAGCAATTTTGGGGATAGGTACCTAAAACCAGTAAGCTACAAATTGTTTATTGTTCTCTCTCTAGCATTTTTCTGCATGCATTTATAATTGATGTGATTCATCAATGGAGTTATATATGTGAAGAGTTTAAAATTGAGCCCTAAATTAGCTACCTAAGTGTGAATGCATGTATAAGTATATACTGCAAAGGTTAAAGTACAGATTTATGGAAATGCAAACTTTTAAAAGTGACAATTGATGTCATACCATGTGATGCAAGATAGGTACTGTTTTCAGAGTACTGCAATTTAAAAACTGCTGCTTATTAACATCTCAGCTTTCCTAAAGATAAATTATTCTGAAGCAAATTATGGAAAGAGTTCCCTCTTCATTAATAATCTTTTCTTTCTACTGTATGCTTATATAGGTTCTTGCTTAATATGTAATCTAGATTTAACCTTGTATTGTGTCTTAAATAATTAATCTCTGATTTTTATATAATGCAGTAATTTGCTGAAAAAATGGTGGAGTAGAAGATTCAATGGATAAATAGGATATTTGATTGTCTTCAACTGTAATGTTTCTTTTGAGCATGTTGTCTTACATTTCTTCGCAAGCACTTGTGAAACTTAAATATTCAAAGTTTGATTTCTGAAGTTGACTGTAACTAGTAAGACAAAAATGTTGGTCTTCAACGAAGCAAACCTTTATTTTGAGAAACAGCTTCTGTCCTCTGAAACAACTATCCTCTGGAGTGATTAATGCTTTTATCTGTGTCATTCTTCTGCCTCAATGTTTTTTCCTTTTTTCTCTCCAGAAAACTTTTTTCCCCTGCCTATGCATTCTAAAAGGCATGTGTACCTGCAACCATGAAGCATAATTCCTGCTCTGTTAATCCGTTACTTGAAGAGTAAAAATAATATTTGCTAGATAAACGTCCAAGTAGAACTGAAATAAGGGCTAAACTTCTGCTGTAAGAGAGCCATCCTTTGGGAGTTACTAGATCACCATACCCCTATCTTTCAAAAGATCGGTTGTTTTTATTACTAATGCATTGAAACCCTTTACTATTTATAAAAATGCTAGCCAAAAAAAATCAGACAATTAAAGAGTGTCTGCTTCAGGAGGTCGTTGTGTCTTACATTTGATTTTTGAATCGGTAAAAACTGCAAACTATGAGTATGAAATAAGCAACTAATACTTTTGATTGGATATAGGCAAACCCATGGTTGTGTGTTTCAGGACTTTTCTAACTGGGCTTTTCTGGACTGTGTGTAATGATCTCCCTTGTAAAACCCTGTAGTATTGTTCAACTTCATTATTTTAAGATCACTGTCACTACAGCATGGCATATTTTGGCCATGGGAGTTTCAGGTTTCTATTGTTAGAGTGGGTATTTTCTGTTTGTGTTGGTTTTTTGCAAGTTGGCAGTGGGCTGTTGGAAATGTCACTGTTAAGCTAAAAATCATAGTTTAAAATGATACTCTGTTCTTAAAGCTGCAAGGGCTCTTGCAGTGTTGTTTTGCTTTTATTCTAAGGTTGTGAATAAAATTCTGACCTGGTTGAGGTCAGCAGCAAACTTAATATTGATTTCAGCTGGGCTAGAAGCAGGGATTTTAAGACATGCCTTAAAATCTCAGGAATAAGAATAGTACGTGGCTTGACCTGACTTCATTCCTTTTTTTGGTGGTTTTTCTTGTTTTTCCTTATCAACAGCTTTTTTACTTGCTCGTTGTGCATCTAATTTGTAAGGCTTGTTGGAGCAATGGTTTCCATTTGAAACAAAACACACGAAGAACAAGTTTTGCTTTAAAGTGTTTTATGGGTTTTAGTTTAACCTTTTGCTGTGGCTAAACTACAACTATTGTTCAGGTTTGAAGTAGAATAGTTGTTTACTTTTTACATTTGTCCACTCTTTTAAAGAGTGATTTTGGAAGGGGAGAGGAAAAAGAGAGGATAGTGGGGGAAGGCAAAGATGTTTGTCAAATTTAGGAGCTTTAGAAAACTCCTTAAATATGTACAACCGAGTTTAAACACAACCCCCAAAACCTCATATGCAATCATTTTGAGTGGGATAAGAAAATGGCAGTGGAAACTACTTATTGTTAATACCATAAATTACTTTATTGATGATAAAACCCGTATTTTACAATTTTAATTATAAAAAGTGGCACAAGTAATGGTTATCTGTAACTGCTGGTTCTCGTAAATGTAACCATTCAAGTAGTTTTGTATCTTTGTATATGTGTTTGCAAAAGAAGTCTGTTTGAAATGTATGTATGAGAACATTCTGAGTTTTCATACAGGTAATTTTGGAATGCTGAAATATTAAGTTGCATTAGATGCAAATACACATTCATTCTGTATAGCTCTAAAGAATATATTTAAACATAAATAGGTGGAATGATTGAAACGTAAGAAATATTTACCACTAATTCTGCATATTTTATGTATGATTTATCACATCTCATTTCTAAATGTATACTTCATATGTAAAATTTTATTTGAAAAATAGACTATTTTAGTTGTGATGAGAATTCATCATACAATTTTGTTAACTCCTTCCACCCCCAAATATTAATCCAACTCACCCTTAAGTCATAAATGTAAAAAAAAAAAATAATGTAATGCACATGAGCAAAATAGAAGATACGTGCATATAGGTGTCACTTAACCTAATCTCAGTCAATCAGACTGTGACATACAAGTTTAAGGACAAATTTGCAAAGGGCATAATTATAATGAGAAAGGCTTTTTTTTTTTTTTCATTTGAAGTTAAAAAAGAAAACTAGCTTTAATATCCAAGGTGAATTTGATGCACATAGTCTAACCAATACCTGACAAGTTTAATCACTGCTTCAGCTACTCTTTCTTTGTATTGTACCTTAGAGAATAAACTTGGGAATGTTGGCAGTGGTTGTAAATAAATAGATAGCCAACATTCTTTTGTTTGTAACAGAGAGAGCCTTATATTTTAATAGAAGTGATAACCAAATTTATTGAGAGAGGAAGGATTTGAGAGAAATATGTTTGTGCATATATATCGGTCAAGTGTTTGGAGGCAGTTACCACTTTTTCCTGTGAAAGTTGTTACTGTGTGAAAAAATCCATGGTTTAGAAATAGAAGGTATAACTGTCAGTTAACGAACGACTGAAAGAAAAATAGGAACAGGTACATTTACTTGATACCTACTTATAGTCTCTGTGTATTTGTTTCTTTGTGTTTTTTGTCTTATTTAAGTGATGTTTGAAGATGGCTGTATTTAAATTAACTCTTTCCTTCTAATATTTTTTCATTTCAGTGATGGGTAATTTTTATGCAAACTTTTCTCTGAATTTTACAGGCACTAATTCATGGACTAAACAGACATTACTATTCCATCACCATCAACTACAGGAAGAATGAACTAGAACAGAAGGTAATTGTTTTAGCTTTTATTCAGAGGACAAAAAACACTATACAAACTATTTAAGATTTGTGGCAATATTCTGATTTCAACTGCTGATACTTTCAGTAGTTGTTTTAATTCTCCTGGAGTAGATGGCTTCTCTTCCAGAAAGCACTTAGATGTGTAGTCATGATGATGAAACCTTCCAAAACCCCATTCTAATATTCATATAAATAGTTTGACAACATTTTTGTCCACACGTTTTATGGAAAGTCCTCGTGCTGTTCTCTGCATTTAACAGGTTTATGCAAAGTTTCAAGTTTTCAGTGATGAAGCTGAAAGATGTACTAGCTGCCTTAGGTTTTCATGGGCTGGAATTCCTGAAGCTAGAAGACCTATTTTCCAGAACAGAAATCTCAGGTTTTTATTGGCTATAATCACTTTGACAGAAGGTGCTTCCAGTTAGTATGAATGGAGCTCCCCAAGGCTTCACTGAATGTCAGGAAGTAGTGATGTGCATTCACAGAAGAAATATTGTTCGGTTACTGACAACAAATATTTTCAGGTACTTTTGTATCAAACTTGCTCAGTTACAAGTAAAATCTAGCTTGACAATCTCAACCAGGAAAACAAACAGAAAAAAGAAAAAAAGCTTATTTATCATCTGCAGAAGTTAATTCTTGAAAAGACAGATTCTGTCCTCAGTTATGCCTATATGTCTTCATGGCCTTGTTTGGGTTATAAATTGATCTCAGAGTTGAAGTTTATGATGAAATGGTCAGAATAGTTTTCTCACTTAATTTTGACTTGTAGAGGGCTATAAGTAATAAAAAAACCCCAATTTTGAATAATGGAAGAATATGTGTGCAAATCAGGGAGCTGAAAAGAATTTGTGAAATGCATAACCTTTTTTAGGACAGTATCAGACTTCGAAGAACTCAGTGTTAGAGAAAAGAGTAACCAATGCAACAAAACCAGCGCTCTCAGGAGATGTCCGAGAAGCTTCTGGAGATTATTGTTTCCGTTCAAATACAACAGTGTGGCCAATCCAGTCTTTTCTGAAGTTCTAAGTGTGTATTTTCTTTAATGGCTTTACATATGTAAGTTATTACCTTTGTAAGTAGGAGAATAATCTTGACTAAGTTAGGGAAACTTTAATCTGTGAGGCAGCAACTATCTCTACACATCTTTCATAAGGCAGGTTCATACATATCTCAACCCCTCCTCGTGGTGGTGGTGATCTGTTATCTCCATCTGTAGTAAGAAGAGTACATGCTTCATGTATTAGATGAGGAGCCTATCACACCAAACCGTAATTTTAAAATCCAGATAGCCTAGAGAAACGGTCCATATGCAGTTTGCCTACAACTCCTTCTGTCAGTAACTAAGATCTTGCTAATACAAATTATGACACACAGTTTCAACTCAGTTCATATGTTCCAAAGCCAGGTTTCTTTGGAAGCTGTACATAGGATGGAACAGGCACTTTTATTCAGGTGATAGCAATTACAGGGCTTACAGGTTCTCAAAGATGTCTGTAGTAAATGTTCACAATTGAAGGCAAGCTGAAACTGTTTGCTGAAAGGGCCCTCCCTACAGTCCTCAAGTGTGCAGAAGATCCACAAAATATGCTTTCTTTATTAATGAAAATCAGGAAATTGCCTTTGTAGCTATTCCTTCACTCTTTCAAGAATGACATCAGAGCGTCAAGTAAAACATTTCGTGTATTTCTAATAGTGCCTGTTTATAACCATCAAAACTCTACATCACTTTATCGTGTTTTTTTTAAGGCTGTTTACTTTGTAGGAGGACAAACGCACACAAGTCATGCTTTGCTTGCTTTTGAAGTTCACTTTGTCACAACAGTGGTAGCTGCTTGAATACAGTTCAGGATATCAGTGAAGCCTAAATAACTACTTCATACATTTAATCCAAGCATTAAAATATTTTTCAACTTCATCAGAGGCCAGAAGCTTCAACCATTCCTTATTTGGCAGCTAAAATATTTGCCTTTCTGTTAGCTCTCCTACAATGCAATTCTGCATTCTCCACCTACAGCAAAAATAAAAAATTACAAAAGAAAAACCTAAGTATTCCTGTCAAAGTAAATGTGACCCTGGTTCCCATGCCTCATTTTCATATTTAGGGTTCAAGAAGTTTGATCCTTAAAAACTTATGCAAAATCTATCGTCTGCTCTAGCAGAATAATTGATTATTGTATTTCCTGCATTTAAACATTGTAAGGTCAATAATTTTTTTATTACATTCTTACTATTATAAATTGTTTTTCTGTCAGAGAGGTCGTCACAGTATTATGAATGCATTTTATGATGCATGTTCTGAAGAGGTTTTGTTTTGCAGATGTTGCTAAATTTGCATAAGAAGAGTTGGATGGAAGGCTTGACGCTTCAGGACTACAGTGAACATTGCAAACTCAATGAAACAGTAGTGAAGGAGATGTTAGAATTAGCTAAGAATTATAACAAGGTATTCATATCCCATAATGGTAGTGTAACTGTAGCTGTGTTTATGAAGTGAAGAAATTTATTACTTAATTTCAGAAGTAAGAGGTTGATTATCACAAGCTTTATTCAGAATGACTTGTAAAGGACTAGACTATAAGAACAAAACAATTGTTGCAGGAGCTCTTTTGGACTTCGGTGGTTATTTGATCATATAATGTGTTTTCAGCAAAGAGTTTCTTGGGAATTGGTTAAATTAGGCGCAAGTGTGTCTTTAATGGCCTTGTGGAGACTGTGTTTCTTATTAATCAACTATGTATCATTTTGATGTGAAGTTGCCTATTAGCTCTTCAGGCTTTGCCACCTGACTTTTTGCCCTAAACTAGCAAAGCTTTTAATTACATGTTTTGCTTTGAAATGTAAGCAGATAAACTTTGTATTTTTACTTAGTGAAGAAAATATAAGATTCCTGTAGATCAAAATAAGCAGTTGATTGTATTCTTCATTCCTTCAGTTAAGGACTACTTGACCAGGATAGCAGAATAAAGGTTATTTATCTGTATCATTCCAGTAGATAGATAGTAAGTATTTAGAACACATTCTAGAGCCCAATTCAATGTTCTTTTTAGATAAAGAAACTATTATTGCTGTTGTAAGAAAGAGGAATCACAATTATTTGTACTGTTTTAATACTGGCACTTACACTTAGAAATATTTTTTATAAATACTAGATCTCAACAAGCAATCTATGAGTAGTAAGCATGTCAGTCATTCTTGATGAGTGCTATTTTTTTAACTTCTTAGAAGTACTTAAAAACAAAATTTAATATTATATTCACTAGTTAAGTTAGTGAATTTACTTTATAAAGATACAGTTGTAAGACAACAGAACATTGTAAAAATGTATTAAGATGTGACTTTAAACAGTATAAAAACGTATTGAGATCAAACCTCCAGTAGTTGAAACAATGTAGGTAATGTTATTTTTGGTTCTGCTTTACTAGTTTAAGTATATTTAACTATTGATACCGCTCATTTAAGATTTGTGTTTAAAAACAGTTTTGTGAATATCTGGCAAGAAAACCATGCATGAGTATTTGCCTTGATCTTTTGCACTAACACTTAGTAATTAAAACCACGTCTGCTGAAAAGCTGAAGTACCTTTCCTTTTGACTTTCTGAAATGTGTTGCTGTTTGATTTTTTTCTTTTTTTCTTTTTTTTCTTTTCTTTTTTTGAGAAAGAGAATTATATTTTGAGAATCTTGTGGCTTGGGGAAAAAGTAAATGAAATCTGAAACACTGACCTTTTCTGTGTTTCTTTCACAGGCTGTTGAAGAAGAAGATAAGATGACACCTGAACAGCTGGCAATAAAAAATGTTGGCAAGCAGGTGAGGTGTGATGAATTAGAGTGAGGTGGAATGATATGCTTCGTTCATTCTAAATATTAATTTTTTTACACGTGCGTAGGTGATTTTAGTTCTACGTGCAAGATATTCTCAACGCTCCAAATAATGAATTTATTTTTGTTGAAGATTGTTGTGTAAGGTACATATAGGTAACCAGCAGATATCTGTAAGTCATGTTCTACCTGCGTTTGTATTACATGCTGAGGAGCAGTGTTGAGATTTGGTAATTTTTCTTTTTTTTTTTCTTCTTTTTTTTTTTTTGACTTCTTTCCAAGAAGAGGCATAAAGATATCCAAGTCTATGTCAGAGAGGCCAAAACGGTGGAGACTTTTAAGTGTTGTTTATACATTATCATGGCTGAAGAGCCAGCTCACCCCTATCCTCAGTTCATGAACACAGTCAGTGCTTAGCTCCAAAACACACATATGCAAGTAAGCTGCGTTGCTTTGTATTGCTGTTGAAGGAAAACAGTTTAGGACCATAGCTGAAACTGAAAACACCTACTCAGTTCATTCTGTCCCTTTGCAATGTCAGGATATAATGTCTTTATAGAAGACTTGACAGAAAACTATTTCTACGTTTGATTTAAACATAAAGGTTGAAGAAATGTGCTTTGGTGAGGGAGAGGAGAGAAAAACAAGTTTGTAAGAGATTGTGTTCAAATTCAGGAAGGGCAATGGAAACAAGAAATAGCTTTAAAAATATCCAGTGTGTCCTTAAAGAACCAGTATTTATTGTATTGCTAGTAACAGTAGAAGAATTTAAAAGATTCTGGATTGCTCTTATGTGTCAGCTTCTAGCAGCTATGTCATAACACATCTGCCCTATTGTTCAGTCACTCGTGTATTTCATAGCGTTCAGAACAATGGAGTTTATGCACACCTACACTTACATAAATATATATAAAATAAAACATGTAAGAAGAGTTGTATCTTAAGGATTATGATGTTATCTCAAACAGAACTTGAGCTTCACTAGTTGTTTAAATCATTATGCATACCTAAAAAAAAAAAAATATTATTTTTATACAGTTCTTTAAAAAGAAAAGAAATTTTTTCCTGGTAAAATTGTTATATATTCTTTAAATTACAAAATGGTTCAGTTAAGTAGTTTCCATGTGGGTTTTTTATGCAACTTATATAAAAAGCTTTGTAAACAAACAGCTACTCACAATAGGGATATTACATTATTAGGTTGTATAATTTGCTAGGAACAGAGAGAATATTGGAGAACTGTATGATCTTTGAAAATGAGTTATTTAAGAAGGACAGCTTACACAGATTTTCTAGTAAACTTTTATGTAAACTTAGATGGGTTCATTAGATTTTTGACTAATTCTTTTTTTAAAAAGTTAAAATTCCCACACATGATTGTCTTCTATATTTTAATTTCTTTACACACAAGAGTGCTACAATAATACTAGAGTAAAGTCTAGAGATGTTTTTCAAATGTGCCTGATAGTTTTGCAGTATTTGGAGATTAATTACTTAGTCTCAATTCTGAAACTGAGGAAGTACATGAGTATGGCTTTCAACCAGAAACAATCTTACTGTTCTATGCAAATGCCCACAAATGCCTACATCAATTGAGTAATAGTGTGTGGGGATATGTATTTTCAGAACGCTGCTTAGGCTTAACGCTAAATTTTTCAGAACATTTGAACATAGCATTGTGCATTTTTTTTCTTTTTTTTGTGGGTATAAATATGCTAATTTTCTTGCAGTCAGCTATTCAAAGACTGTGTTAGATCATGCTTGAATCTTTACAGGATTAGAACACACATTTGTACAAAGATCTGAAAACAAATTGCAATGTACCAGAACTAAGATTAAAATATTGGCCTTAGTGAGATGCATAGTAAATTCCACATATTGTATGTTGTCCTTAAAACTCACAGCTGTCAATGGTTACTCTTCAGATGCTGGATGGAAATTTACTTCCTAAACCTGTCCTCAACTTACCTGAGTAATAGTATGGACTAATAAAATCTTACTCATGGAAATTCAGTCATTTGCTAGGTCTTGTTAGAATGGAAAACAGGAGCGTTACTGGCCTGTGTTCCTTAACTTACAATCGTCTTAAATAGACCTGAAGTAAATGAAATCCTTCAGAGATGTGTTTCAGTCATTTCTCTCATGTATTTCAGGACCCCAAACGTCATTTAGAAGAGCATGTGGATGTGCTGATGACCTCAAACATTGTCCAGTGTTTAGCTGCTATGTTGGATACAGTTGTATTTAAATAACCAATTTACTGTTTCTGATGCTTTCTGTGTATATTTGTTTATTGTTTCTAATACTCACAAAACAGAGACTGTTGAGGCTATATTTGATTAAACAGAGACATCTGACTTCATTTGCAATGTAAGTACAGCACTATAACACCTTTCAGTCTCTAATTGTGCAGTTGCTTCAGTTTCTTTATGTCAGGGTCTTTACAGATTCCAAAGCATTCAAGAACACAATGTGGGCAAAAATGTATTACATTTTCACTTAATATTTGGGGAAAAAATCAGTAGTACATATATATTTTGATTGTTGCAACATAATAAAAATACATTTACAAACCTGTCTTAAGTTCTGGAAGGCCTTTTTTGAGAAAGGACGGTGGGAATTAACAGCATAGGAAGAGTGTTGGTAAAGGTTTATTTATACCCACTGTAAAACTACTGAGATATTAATTTCTAGGACAGCAAAAATTCTCTAATGAAATTTGGCTCCCATTGATTACGAGATACTCTTGAGACTTAAAAAAAAAAAAAAAAAAAAAATTAAAAATTGTAGTAGCACTGAATTCTGAGGATGTACAAAAATCAAAATGCTGAAATTTCCTCTGCCAGCTCCCTTTCAATATTATTCAAACCTTAATATCCACAGCAGACAATTGACCTTAAGAAAATTAATTCAGTTATGCTGATAACTGAATCGCACAACTCTCACAAGCAGTGTCATAAATAGCAGTATTCTGAGAATAAACGTTAAAGTGATAGAGGCTGTTCTAGGTTACATGAACCCTCCCTCCTGCAAAACAGAATGTATGGGAGTTGTCCATATATATAAATACATGGAGAGAGTCCCAACTGGAATATGACATTTAAAACCGTTTCACTGACTAGAGAGGGAAACACTCTCAGGAAGGCAGGTGTGTTGGCTGCTTGGTTTTAAGCAGGCAAAGCCAAATAACTGGGTTTGGGGAGTGACTTTGGGTTTTGGGCAGGGGGCTGGTTGTGGTTTTTTGTTTGGTTGGTTTTTAAGTATTGTTACTTAGGCTGATTTGATTCTTTTGTCTGGGCAGAAGTGTCCTCTTTCTGTGTCACTCGCAATATTTTGTTTATGGGATTTAAAAAAAAAAGGCAACAATTGTGGCATGCAAATATTTTAAAACTAGATACACTTTTTTGTGTTGAAGATGATTTTTTTTTTAAGTTATTTAACCACTTACTTTCATAGTAAAGAATAGCCCATAAAATTGTCTTACTTTCCACTTTGTGCCCAGTAATTTTCTATTTACTTATTCATTACCATTCAGAGGTTTTTCTTTTGTTTGGAATTTCTTATTTAGACCTTTTAATTTACTATTTTCGAGTAACTCTCTCTCAAAGTATATTTAGCATGCATTTATTTCAGAGGGAAACATGCAGATTTTTGCAGCTGCCCTCCTTATGGCCTTCCCTCTGCCCCCACAGTCGGCAGTAGAATATCAGACTGGAAAAATGGAGACATACCAAACCACATTTGCCTGCATCTAGTTAAATGGAAGTGCTTTCTGGCAATTTGCATTAAAAACCTGCATATCGCCGAGGAAGGCTGTATTTGGGCCTTGCCGCTGTCCGATGTGTGCGTACACTGCTGCACCCCAGGGTGAGACGGGGCAGGAGCTGATCAGGGGACCTGCCCTGGGGCTCGTCTGCCAGCGGGGCTCTGCATCCCTGCCGCTATCTACTCCCACGCACACGTGTAACACCACGATGGAGACATAGTTTGGCAGGTCGTGGGTAACAGGAGAGAAGCTATTGCAGTGCTGCAGTGTATACATGCGTGAAAGGCCGGTATAAGCAGGGAGACAAACCAGTGAGTCTTGCATATTCTAAATTAATTTTGACAAATGTACCTCTTGCAGAGGGTAGCTGAAGGGAGTCTGCTGAAATGCAGATCTCCTGTAGTATGAGCTTCTGCTGTGGTACCCTGCTTTCTATCCACTCCTCAGTTTGAGTTGGAGGCACAATTTTCCATTTACCAAGATGTTTCATGAATAATCAAAAGGCTGTTTTTTGGGGCATCTTTCCTCATTTTTCTCCAGTGCTTTAGGAGCTACACAGAGGATTTGGAAGAATTTGTGCGCGCAGTAACCTGAAAAGCAGCAGCCCATATACCATCGTGGAGAAAGAAAGAGGTTTTCAAGCAGCCACCTTCTGAGCCTCCAGCTGCAATGGAGTAGACCTTCATTAGCAGCTTGACCCCTTGTCACCTGTCAGCATGAAGGACGGGCATATTGTATTAGCAAACCTCTCTCCTTCTTTCTATGACGATTCTATAACACCACCTGCCATTGCATATCCCCCTGTTATACCAGTTTAGGAGTTGTGCACTGAAGATTTTTGGCATATATTAGCACTTCCATGTGATTGGCAGTATACCACTGAATTCATTGCAGCTCTGCATTTATATGGGTGTAGCTCTGTAATTCAGGGCAGCATTTCCCAGGGTTTATATGTGTTTCAACCCATCTCCTGCCCATATAAGTCCATTACCTTTCTGTTGGTTTGAAGCAGGGAAGGGGAAGGGTGAGCACACGGGTGAACAACTGTCGAAAGCATTAGTTAGAACTCATATTAATAAAACTATTTTCTTAGCACTGAAAGGAAAAGGGGTAGTACAGAAAGTTGCATGCATTGTACCACCCGACTGCGAGTAAAAGAGTGAACTGCTTGCTCTTTGCTTCATAAATTATTTTCTTAGAATAATTTCCTTGCAGAGAGTGTGTGTGACAGCTTCTATGAAACGCCAAATAACTGAACTAGCTCACAGTTAAGCAACAGACCAACTAAGTGGCTGTAGAATTTGAGAGCGTTGAAACATGCATTCTGACAAGTCATCCTGGTTCTAGTCTCTGGGTTTGAGTTTGCAAAGTTTCACCCTGGCTTCAGGTGATTATACGCTGGTCTTGGTTTTATTGTGCGATGATCCAGGCTGCATTAACTATCGGTGGAATTTGAAGGCGGCTGCTGGTGTCACCTAGAAGGAGACGCGATCAGTAAAATACCTGAAGTCCAAAGCGTTAAGGGGAAAATACTAAGAAAAAAGAAAGAAGAGCGCTCCTCCCCGGGCAAAAAACCCGGTGCCTTTAAAAACTCACAGGCTTGCAGAGGAAGGGAAATTGAGCTGATGCTGGGCAGAGGCGGGGGCGGCAAGCGAGTCCCCTGAACTCTTCAGGTGCACCTTCACGCCTCGGAGGGTCCCGCGCCCAATTCGCCCGAGGCTCGCACTGACGCGCCGCGGGACCCGCCGGCCGGTCCCTCCCGCTCGGGGTGCGGGGGTGCGCCGCCCCGGCCTCCCGCGGTGCCGCGCTCAGCCGCCGCGGGTG
>VZTQ01015357.1:5285-15529 GCA_013400755.1 Pelecanoides urinatrix | reverse complement strand
GTACCCCAAAATGCACCACTGGGTCTCAAATTGCAGCCACGGGGCCCCAGATTTTCCTCAGTGAGCCCCAAATTGCATCCCTGATACCCCAAAATGTCCCCATGGGCCCCAAATTACAGCCGCGGGGCCCAGATTGTCCCCGGTGGGCCCCAAATTTTATCGCTGGTACCCCAGAATGTCCCCATGCACCCCAAATAGCAGCCTTGGGGCTCCAAAATGTCCCCAATGGCCCCCAAATTTTATCCCTGCTACCCCAAAATGCTCCACTGGGCTCCACATTGTCCCCAATGGGCCCCAAATTGCATCCCTGGTACCCCAAAATGCCCCACTGGGCCCCAAATTGCAGCCACAGGGCCCCACATTTTCCGCAGCGGCCCCCAAATTGCATCCCTGGTACCCCGAAATGTCCCCATGGGCCCCAAATTGCAGCCACAGAGCCCCAAATTGTCCCCAATGGCCCCCAAACTTCATCCCAAAATGCTCCACTGGGCCTCAAATTGCAGCTGTGGGGCCCCAAAACGTCCCCATGCACCCCGAATTGCAGCCGCAGGGTCCCAAATTGCATCCCTGGTACCCCAAAAAGTCTTGATGGGCTCCAAATTTTGTTCCTGGTACCCCAAAATGCTCCACTGGGCCTCAAATTGCAGCCATGTGCCCCCAAATTGTCCCCAGTGGGTCCCAAGTCGTAACCCCGGAGCCTCAGGTTGCCCCCCAATGCCCCACGTCACCCCGTAGCAGCCCCAAATGCCCCCACCAGGCTCTAACTCACTCCACTGGACCCCAGTTTGCATCCCCAGTGCTCCCAGTTGCCTGTGACAGGCCCCATATAGTCCTGGTGCCCTAAATTGCCCTGTCAGGCCCCAAATTGCCCTCGGGTACCCCACATCCCCCCCCTGTGCCCCCAAATCGCCCCCACCATGTCTCGAATCGCTCCGTCAAGCCTTGATTTGCCCCAAATCTCCTTTCTAAAACCTCTCGCTTTGGTTCAAAGACTTTTATTATTTTAATAACCTTTAAAATGGGCAGCGATGGCCGCTGTGGAACGGGCTCAGGACCGGGAGGGGACGCGGCTACCGGGTGTTTGGGGGCGCTCAGAGCGGGACGACATGGAAACCGGAGAAAAATATACATCCGAGAGCATCAAAAACGGTTAAAACTTAGAGAATTATTTAAAAAAAAACAAAAATTTAACCGGGAAAGGGGGTCGGCGCCCCCATACCTCGATTTAAAGCGTTTCGGGGCTCTCCAGCCTCCTCCGGACCATCTCCAGGAGGGAGTCGGAGTAGGCGCGGAGCAGCGCCAGGGTCTCGGGGTCCGGCGGCGGTGCCGGAGCCTCGGTGCCGGCATCGGTGCCGGTGGCGGCGTCGGTGCGGCGGGTGACGGCGCGGGAGCGCAGCTCCGCTGTCATCCAGCCGAAAAGGTCGACCAGCGCGGTCCTCGCCTGGAAAACGTCCTCCTCGGTGGCCTCGGCGCAGAGGGTCACCTGCGGGAGAGGGGCCCCTTCGTCACCCCGGTTCTTTGCCGGGGGGGTTTTTAAAAAAAAACGGCGCCTCGGCTGTGAAACGAGCCGGGTTTTTTTGGGGGGTCCGACCCCACAGACGTGGCCAAAACACGTCGGCGGTTGGTCCTCCAAGGGAGGGGGAAGCGAACGACCCCCCGAAATGCTGTGAGTCGGGTTCCCCCCCATTTTGGGAGGCACCGACCTGGTCGTAGAGCCCCAGCGTCTCCTGGAAGCGGGTCCGCAGCAGCCGCAGGGCCGCGGCGAAGGTCTCGATCCGGAGCTGGGATCCTGCGGGCAGCGCGGCTGCTGTGAGCCCTGTCCCCAGGGAGGGGACAAAAATCCGCCTCGTCCCCATCCGGGAGGGGGTTTCGGGGCAAAGGAAGCCCCTTTTTTGTCCTCAAACGCTCACCCGTGGGTTTGCCGGCGTCGGAGCCTGTTTCCTCTCCCGTTTCCCAAGGTTTTTCATCCGGCGGTTTCTAAAAAAATCGATGGAAGCGCCACTTAGTCCGGCCCGAGGAACAAAAATGCCTTTTTTTGGGTATTTCTCCCCAAGGTTTCCCGCTCCTGTAGGCAGAAAACCGACTCGCCTCCGATTGCCGGAGCTCCTCGGGTGGTTTCGGCTGGTCCCCGCGCGGCTCCTGGGCACGGGCAGGGCTCTGCGGCCGGGGCCGTGCCCGTGGGGGGAAGGCGGCCGCCAGCCTGCGGGACGAGAGAAGGGGTCGGGAGCGGGAAACCCCTTCCCCGCCGGACAGACGGACGGACAGACGCGTCCGACGCCCACCTGCTGTTCTGGCAGCGCGAGAGGAACCGGGCCGAAATGCTCAAGCGCGGGTTCAAGAACAAGTTTTTTTCCTCGTCTCCAGATTCGGGCGGTTTCAAATCCTTTAAGGAACCGTCAAACTTCTCTGCGGCTGCGGGTCGGGGAAGCGTTAGCTCGGCCGTCGCTGGGATCCGCCCGGATCGGCTCGTCCCGAACGCGCCGGCACCGTCCGCCCGCGGTTTCTCCCGTTACCTTCGGCGTCCGCCAGCGTCTCGAAGTGCTGCTTGAGGTACTTCTCCTGCTCGGGGGTCTGCGGCAGCGAGCTGCTCTGCGGCGGGTTCTCCTCCGAGTCCTCGTCTGCCGGGACGGAGCCGGAGGGGAGAGCCCCCCGCGACGGATGTTAGGGTGGTTTTTATTCCAAGCCCCCCCTGAAAAGCTAAAGCTGCCCCCAAGCTTTTTGCTCGGTCACGGCAAAGCCGGTGCTCCCGGCGTTACCTTCCGGCTGGTAGCGCGGCGCCGGCGTTGCCAGGCAGAGCGAAACGCGGGACGAGGCGTCCTCCCGGCCGATCCCGAGCTGCTCCGGGTCCGCGGGGCGCAGCGGCAGCTCCATCGCGCGTTGCCTTGGGGGAAGGCGAGCGGGTCGGCGACGGCATCGCTCCAAGCCGGGACGTTCGGCTTCGGCCGGCACCGACCTGCTCGCCTCCGGCACGCACCGCTCCTCCAGGCTGGTCCCGGTTGTATCCGGTGATTCCAGTCCCCCGTTGGTTTCCTCATCCGGGAAGAGCTCGGAGAGCTGGAAATCCTCGTTGAGGTCGCTGGGAGAGCTCTCCGCCTGCCGGAGATGGGGAGCTGATATCCGTAGCCGGATTTTTCCCGGAAAGACGGGCAGGGGGTCTCCAGGGATGGTTAAAACCGGAGTCGGGCGAGGTTTGGCCCCTGGTAGCTCGGGGTGGGAGCGACTGACCTCTGAAAGCAGCTGCTCCAGGCTGCCGGGCTCCAGCTCCGCGTCGCCCTCGAGGTGGGATTTGAGGGGGGTGAAGTAGGGGGGATCCACCTCCGGCAGGATCTTGATGGGACCCCTCTCGGCGCGCTCTGCCCATCGCCCCCGCGGCCGGTAGCTCCCCGGGGGGCTGGCGACCGCCCCGTCCTCCACCTCTCCCAGCTGGAAAAAGGCGGGGGAGAAAAGAAAGAGGATCCAGTGGAGATGGAGCGAAGGGATCTTCATCCGGCCCCGTTAAATTAAATTAAATTAAATGACATCTCTGGCTGCCGCCCCCGCGCGACTCACCAGCCGCTTTGCCCACATGGGCAGCCGGCCGTTGGTCAGGACACCGGCCGGAGCTGGAGGGGGAGAGCGGCGTCAGGCGCCCGGAGGAAAGATGGGCCGAAAATGGGGTGCGGCCGCAGAGGGACCCCGGTTCCGCAACGCACCCGGCTCCGCGTCCTCCTTGGAGGGGGTCTGCGGGGACGAGGCCTCGTCTCGCTCCTCCTCGTCGGACGCTCCGGGGGCTGCCGTCCCGCCGGGGATCGTGACGTAGGTCTCCCGCCTGGAAGAGGGGAGAACGGTGGGGCCGCCGAGCTCCCTCGCACCCCGAAAGCCAAAACCGGGGTGGGACGTGGGGGCGAGGGGCTTTTCCCCCCCTACCTGAGCTGCGCCGGGGGAGCGGGCTCCTTCGCCCGCTTTGGCTGCAGCGGGTCGAGCTCCAGCAAGTGCTGCTTCATGCTGCCGGTGATTTCGAGGCCCAGGTGCCAAATAAAGACGCAACTGGGGGGGAGAAATGGGGGTGAGGGGGTCAGGTCCCCCCCAGATTTTGGATACGGGGAGCTTTACGTTAAATCCCTCTGTTAATTTAATCCACCCGAGCCCTCCAGCGCTGCGCGTACATCCCACCCAGCGCTCTCTAAAGCCAATTCTTCTCCCGTTGTGTCTTGCGAGGCGTATAGGGTGAGGCGTATAGGGTGAGGCATATAGAGTGAGGTGTATAGGGTGAGGCGTATAGGGTGAGGCATAAATTACACGATTTCTTAGGGCCGCCGGCCCCTACCTGTCTCCTGAGACGGTGATGAGGCGCTTGCAGTCGTAGGTGAACCGCATCCCCGTGACTATTTCTGTGCCGAAGAGAAGGAAACGTGTCGCCCCGCGCTCGTTTAGGAGATTTAAGCGACGTAGCGGGAGGGTAGGGGCGTTATTGGGGGGCTTCCCGGCCGAACGGGGGACAGGCGGGGGTAGGCAGAGCGCCGGGGGCTTCCCGGCGGGTTTCCTCTGCATCTCCCCTTTCCCTGGGCGTTTTCCGAGATTTTTCAAGAGGAACCGAACCTGAATGACCGAACATTTTCGCCACGCACTCCCCGGAGTGGAAGTCGATGAGGGTGATGCTCTTGTCGGAGCAGCTCGTCGCCAGGAAGGTGCCCGAGGGATCCAGCTGCACCTGGGGGAGCGGAGCGGTGGGTGGGAAGGCCAGCGGAGCTTCGTAGGAGCACGGAAGGGTTTGGGTTGGAAGGGACCTTCAAAGACCCCCCAGTCCAACCCCCCGCCGTGGGCAGGGACAGCTCCCACTAGATCAGGTCGCTCCCAGCCCCGTCCATCCCACGATGGGGCATCCACAGCTTCTGTGGGCAACCTGCCCCAACCCTTATTGCAAAGAATTTCTTCCTCACGTCCAACCGAACCCTCCCCTCTGTCGTTTTAAAGCTGTTGCCCCTTGTCCCGTCGCTGCAGACCCCGGTAAAAGTCTCTCTCCGTCTTTCTTACGAGCCCCTTTCGGCACTGATGGGCCGCAGGAAGGTCTCCTTCTCTTCTCCAGGCTGAACACCCCCAGCTCCCTCAGCCTCTCTCCGCAGCAGAGCTGCTCCAGCCCCGGACCATCTCCGTGGCCTCCTCTGGACCCGCTCCAGCAGGTCCGTGCCCGCCTTGTGCTGGGGACCCCCGAGCTGGACGCAGGGGGGTCTCACCGGAGCAGAGCAGAGGCAGAGAATCCCCTCCCTGGACCCGCAGCCCAGGAGGCGCTTGGCTTTCTGGGCTGCGAGCGCCCGTGGCCGGCTGACGTCCCATTTGTCACCCCCCGAGTCCTTCTCCGCGGGGCTGCTCTCCGTCCTCCATCCCCCAGCCCGGGACGGGACGGGGGATCGGCCCCCCCCAGCTGCAGCACCTCGCGCTTGGCCTTGTTGAACCTCGTGAGGTTCACGTTGGCCAACGTCTCTCTTCGACGGCAACTCTTCCCTTGAGGCTACCGACAGCACCGCTCAGCTTGGTGTCATCTGCAATCCCCCCGTCTAGGTCGTTGATTCACCAGTATTGAACAGTACTGGTCCCAGTATGGACCCCTGAGGGACGCCGCCCGTTGCTGATCTCCATTTGGACATTGAGCCGTTGACTACAGTCAACGTATACGTGCGTACATTTATATATATCCATATTTATGGACCAACCGGGGCCCTTCCCGGTGTGTTGCCGCCAACAGCACCAGAGGCGTTCAACCCAACCAGAGCAAAACCCAACCAGAAGCGTCTCCGCAGCGGGGACGGAGCCGTCCGTCCCACCCGCCCCGGGCGGTTAACGGCTCCGCCACCGGCCACCTCACCGAGAAGGTACCAAGAGCGTTAATCGCCGGCGAGCGAACGCGAAACGCGCTTTCAAGGAAAATAAACCGGGGCAACGTCCAAATGAGTCAGCAAGGACCAGGCCAAAGGATGTCAAAGTCGTAGAGATGCCTCAGCGAAAGAGCAAAGACCAACCGTTTAGTCCCAGCCCAGCCAGCCAAACGCCGGTGCACACCAATTAAGTCGGCCGTGGCTACAAGATGACTAATTAGGCTTCGAGCCCGGCGCGAACGTAAGCGTCAGCTGACGTCCCATTTGTCACCCCCCGAGTCCTTCTCCGCGGGGCTGCTCTCCATCCTCCATCCCCCAGCCCGGGACGGGACGGGGGATCGGCCCCCCCCAGCTGCAGCACCTCGCGCTTGGCCTCGTTGAACCTCGTGAGGTTCACGTTGGCCAACGTCTCTCTTCGACGGCAACTCTTCCCTTGAGGCTACCAGCCCCAAGCCCTTCAGCGCCGCCGGCAATCCTGCCCCACCGCAGCCCCCTCCGGCGCCGGGGGAGCTGCTGCGGACGCCCTGACGGCCGACGCGTGGTGGAAATCACCCTCTTACCTTCAGCAAGGAGCCGTCGTCGCCTTGCGAGCCCTTGTAGCAGCACTTCTGCTTCCCGCTGGCCGTGCCGTACACCCTGCCGGAGGAGCGGGAGGGGGTTCAAGCCGGCAACGAGCCCCCCGGGGCCAGCGGAGCCGGGAGGAGAAAGGTGATCCGGCACAAAAAAGCGCCTTCACCTGACGTTTCTGTCCTGGCAGGCGACGGCGACGTATTTCTGCGTGATGTCGATGTCCATGTCGTACAGGGTGGTTTTCTCGGCGACGTGATGCGTCCTAAGGAAATTGAAGCCGTCCGGGAGCTGTAGGGAGACGGGGAGAGCCGCGTTGCTTTCTCGCCCTTCCAATTTTCGGGGAGAAATAACAGATCGCCGTGGAGGTGCCGCTAACTCACCTTTTGAGCACGGCGGAAATAAATACTTTTATCGGCGCCGCAGCTTATCAGCTGAATGTCCCCGTTGCCTGAGCGAAGAGAGGACAGGGAGAGGCGGTCAGAGATCGTGTCCGTTCCAAATTCACCACCGAGTGAATCCGAAAAATGCTTCTTTATGAATGAATCCGTAAAAAAATGATTCTTTTAAGAACTAGACGCAATCCAAGGGCGGGATCCCCCCACTATGGATCCCCAGACGGATGGCTCTTCATCTGGAGACGCCTGTTTTCTACCGAGGAGCCCCCTCTAACGCAGACGTTGAAGTTTAGGTACGTAAATCCGGAGAGAAAAACCCCGATTTCAAGGCAAAGGGCAGCCCGACGGGGGGAATTCAGCCACCTACCAGCAAATTTGACCGACGTTATGGCGGAGGAGTGATCGTCCAGGGTTTGTTCCAGCTTGTAGTTCTTGTCTACGTTCAAGACGTGGATCAGCCTGTCTCTGCTCGCCGAAGCCAGCAGCGCTGCTCCTGGAGCCGTCGGAAAAGAGGGTGTTAAAATAACGCCGCGCTGAAGGTTTTTGTTAACAAAATGGTGAATTTGCTGTCGTCCCCTGCCAAGATTTTGATGTAAAGCGGCTCTAGGCGGGGTGTTAAAGCAAAGGGAGGTTGCGCAGGTCCTTCCCGCTGGAGGGGTCGGTTACCCCCCGCGCTGGTTTGAACCTCCAGCTCCCGGTGGCTTCTCAGAGAGACCCTTCCCTGCAAAGCTCGTTTTTCGGGATGCCTCGGCTCGTTTGGTGAAGGAGAAGCTTTCCCACTGGTACGAGCCGATCAGCGGGAAGCCGAGCCCCGAAGCTCGCTGCCGTCGCCCGAGGATTTATCCGGCGGCGGCTTTGGGGCATCGCTGTCGGGACGAAGCCTTACCGCTCTCCGGCTTCGAATACTCCAGGCAAAGAACTTCCGAATCGTGCGCCTCCACTTTGGCCACCTCCCGCATCAACCGCAGCTCGTGTATCCTGCGAGGGAAGCGCGCCGTCAGCTCGGCCCCCGATAACCGGGAAAGCCGGGCGGGAACGCCGTCGGCACGCGGTGAGGGGGGCTGGGAGATGCTCACGGAAAAAGGTGAACGGCTTAAAACGAGCGGTGGGGAGCTCAGCCAGCACCCAACCGCCGCCGTCCTCGTTAGCCGAGCGCGGTGCCACTTGCCTGAGGGTTCCTCCTCTGTCCCCCGATGCCAAATGCTTCCCGTCGGGGCTGACCTGCATCACCCGCACCCCGGATTTGACGTCGAGGTGACCCACGTTTTCGCTTCGCTCGGGCGCGCTGGAGGAGTCCTGGAGGTGCTGCGTGTTGTTGTCCACGTAGATGACGTTCAGCAGGGTCTTGGCGCGGGAGGAGAGGGGACAGTCAGGCCCCCGGCAGAGCGCAGGCGGCTCTTTGGGGAGGAGAGGAGCCCACCCAACCGCTTCCAACATCCCCACTTGGCTTTTCCGCGCTTCCCACTTGGGAAACGCCAGGATTTGAGAAGCACAACCGCGTCCTCTGGTCATTCAGACAGAAACAGCGAGTGCAGGAGAATGGAAAGCAGTTTCCAGACTCGCCATAATCACCAAAACCCACTAAAAATCGCCGCTTGTCTCCCGCTCAGGCAGCAGCTCTGTACCCAGAGCAGCAAGAAGCCGACGGGAACCACCCCAAAACCTCCAGCGACCTCATTTTCTAGAGGCAAATCCCGCAAAGACGAGAGCACGGGGAAGCCGGCCGAGCTCCCCCAGCTGCTGGCGCGGTTTTGGGGGGCTGCCTCGAGCAGGGAGGTGGGACCCCCCGTTGTACCGTGCTGTAGGCGCTGCCCTGGACGGGACGCGCGGAGCCGCTTTCCAGGGTCCAGACGCGGATGGTGTTGTCCGAGGAGCACGTCAGGAAGGAGCCGGGAGGCAGACAGGATCTCCGCTCCTCGAATTCGGGGTACACCTGCACCCCAGGGGGTTACGTGTCGAGGGGAGGAAGGAAAGCGGGGCTGCGGGTACCCCGAATCGCCCCTGTGGGACCCGCTCGCCCTCACCTCGACGCTCCAGACGAAGGAGCTGTGGAAAAGGTCCGACCACACCTTCCCGACGTTCCGCAGGTCCCCGACGTCCCAGACGTAGACGCTGTGGTCCTTGTAGACGCAGGACAGCCAGCGGTTGCGGGCGTCGTAGGCCAAGGCGATGGTGTCGGGGTAGACCAGGTCCGGCTGCCTTCAGGGAGAGGGAGACGGGGTCGGGTCGCAGCGTTTTGGGGGGCCGACCCCCTCCAGAGCGTTCCGCCAGGGGCAGATTTGATTTGGAAATGAAACGGCGTCCGTAGCCCGACAGGCAGCCCCGAAACGAAGGGGAAAACGAAGCTGCGGGGCCCCCCCGTAAGCCTGACACCGCCGTCCTTCACCGCACGTAAAATCGGGCGCCGATTCGGACGCGTCGCGGCTCGGACCCGCCGTCGAGACGAGCTCGCGGGCCGAGCGACGAGAGCTGCGGGGTCCGAAACCCCGCGGTTCGGCGACGGAAGCCGCCCCGGGCGGTTGAGAGCGAGGGGACGGGGTTGGGGGGGGGGATCCCTGCGTCCCCTCGTCCGTGCGGTACCTCGGTGGGGGGGTCTGGGTGACATCCACGCCCAGGGGATGGGGTTTGGGGAGGTCGCTCAGGTAACGCATGTCACGAGCCTGGAAAATCCTGACGGTGCCGTCGGCGCAGCCGCAAAATATCAGCTCCTCGCTGAGGCAGAGGCAGTTTGCCAGCGGCACCTGCGGTCGCAGCGGGTAAGGTCCTCGCCGGTGGGCATCACCCCAGGGTGGGGGGGGATCTGCAACTTTGGGGGGATCCCCCAACTTTACCCACCTTCAAAACGATCCATTTTTCCAGCACCCGCTTCTCGTTGAACTGGCAGAGCAGCCCCGAGGAGGAGACGCAGAAGGTGCTGCCCGACAGCCGCCCCCGGCCGCAGGCCACGCCGCAGAAGACGTTGTCGTGAAGTTCTCCCAGCAGCCCCGAGCGTCCCACCAGCGGCACCGTCTCGTTGATCTGCAAAGCAGGGGAGCGTCGCCAACCCGACGTTAACGAGCGTTTAACGAAGGAGACGGTTCCCAGCCCTCTGGAGCTGCCGTGCGCCCCACGGGCTTTCGCCGGCCGGAGCATCCCCAGCTCCGGGCTGAGCCGAAGCGCCCGCGCCTTCGAGGTTCGGCGCCGAGCGGAGCAAAGCAACCTTCAGGTGTGACGCGGTGTGAATTTTGGGGGGAAAACGTGGCGTTTCTTCAGTTCTTTCTACAGAAACCGCCCGCTCCTGCGTCACATCGGCTTCGGCGACGAGGATTTAAGCAGCGTCGAGCCCCAGTTCGGCTTCGTCGGCCCCGTGAGACGGCACCGGCAAAGGGCATCCCCTCACCTTCAGCTCCCTCGACGAGTCCAGGAACCAGAACTTGACGTGGCGATG
>VZTQ01015356.1:0-44151 GCA_013400755.1 Pelecanoides urinatrix | reverse complement strand
AGCTCCTCCTGTTTGCCACCCATCATGACTTCTGTCTTAAATTATCAAAATTTAAGATAATAGGTAAGATAAAGAAAGATGGTCTGGTAACCAACATTAATTTATTCCTTCTTGAAAGACTAAGTTTTGACAAAAGAAACTAATCCTGTATACTAGTTTTAGATAGCAAAAAACAATAAAAAATACCAAGCATAGAGTATTTTTCTACCATTCTAAGTTATTTTGGAAGATTCCTGAGTTCTTACAAATAGACACAGTGTTGCAAATTAAAACCAAGAAATTGTGCTACTACATTGTCTTTTTTGCTGAAACAAAAATTTGATGGCAGTACATTTGTTAGAACAACTCTGGGTAGATAAGAGATAGAACATTGTGATATCTCTGTAGTATATGTGTCTGCTCACTTTCCTGCTGAAGCTGAGACCTGAGGGGTGCGAGAACTGTGGGACTATAGAACAGAAAAAACAGGACCATGTCTCTAATGTAGTGGTTTATGTGAAAGACCTTGGTTCTCATTCCTGTCCCATAAACTGTTGCGTTGTTAAAATATCAGGTGATTATTGAGGAGACAAAAATAGAAAGCATCCATAGAGTAAGAACTGAAACCCACTCTGGTCCCTCCCGGAGAATATCGTGACTGTTCTAGATGCCCTCTGACAGTGATATTGCAGGCATTACTTTTTTTTTTTCCTGTAAATCTGACTTACTTGAAACTGTAGTATGAGGGGTTATTTGCTTGAATTGTGAATCTTTCTGTGAGTTACTTCATATCATTTTGCCCTTGGCACAGACCTGAAGAGAATGCGAGTCTGAAGAGTCATAAGTTGCATTGGATCTTCAGTGCTGGATCTACAAGATGTGTATTTTGGAGGTCTCAAATGTGTGGACAGAGATAATAATCTGCCTACCACGCTTGTTTTTTATGATACAGACACCATGGGTAGAATTGGTTAGATACATGTTATTTTGAAGGTACCAGCTGTAGTAAGGAATTAGCAATGCAGATTTAAAGCAATCTGCCTGATAATGATGCAACGTTATAATACCATATTCTAGGTCTGAATATTAGTGAATATGTTTTGGTCTGGAAAGTTTATCCAGGTCTAACTGATTACTAAATGTAACTTAAGGTTCTTAATCAGAAAATAGTGACAAATCTAAAATAAAACTTACCTTTGTTATAATTCTAGGTACTCCTCCAGATCTGGGTTGTCTTACCTTAAACATTTCAAATAAACTTTTCAAATGTTTCTGTAAAATTAAAAAAAAAAAAAAAGAAAAAATCAAAAGTATATTTAGAACCTTAATGCCATAGACTTTCATCGAGATGTAATTTTATAAACACTAATTTCTACTGAAAGTGGGTCTTTTGAAATATTTTACCTCTGAATATCAGTAAATTTACTTGAAAGGAATCTAGAGTTAGCCATTTAAAAGCAACTTATGACTGATTTAATTCTTATTTGGTATGTATTAGTGTAGGAGGTGACTGAAAGATGGCTTTATGATATTGTTGACACTTCTTAACCTTCAAAATGTTTTCTGGAATGTTAATTTATTTATTTTTTTAAACTTCTAAAAAAAATAGGTTCTTATTTAGAAACATCAGGGGAAAATTACATAACATAATAGTTTGTGCCTAAAACATTTGGGATAATGTTTTACTTTCACTAGTTTTTGTTATTTGCTTGAAGTTGGAAATAACAGATCTTAATTTTTACTTTTCTACCTGGTATTTTGTGTTAAAGAGTTTTCTTAGCTAATACTTCAAGTACTTCTGCACCATAGAGCTATATTTTAAATATTTTAAATCAAATCAGGTCATTTAACTTTGGGAAAAATATGATATTCCAGCAGAGAGACCACTTACAATTCACTAGTGATTCATGATGGGGTCTTTTCTTTTTCATAATGAAGCCTTTTATGCTATAAAGTCACTTGTTACAGGGATGCCAAGAAGCTGCAGGGTTGACTTTATGATCCTTTTGAAAAAAGTTATCTTCGTAACTGATGGTATGCTTTTCTTTTACCAGTGCTTTTCGTTATTTTTACTTCCAATTGTTTTATTTTACTATGGAACTAATTTTGGTGGAAAAAAATACTCTCATTTCCATCTCCAACTTTGTTTTATGGAGTAAACATATTAACACTGCACTTAAGTCTCTGTACCTCCACGCAAACATTCTAATTTTCTCTGATTCATTTTCAGTCATGCTTCCAGAGAACCCCAAATTTCATGTTTATTATCTGTACTTCAGTCGAGAAATGATCTGAATAGTTCTGTCTCTTGATCTTCTAGGTTCCTATTCATCAGCTGCAGAAATTTAAATTCTCATTGATAACTTTAAAATCTTTTTTTCACCCTACTTTCCCTTTATTGAATAAACCGGAGGTATTTAAAGAGATATTTAACCAAAAAAAAAACCCAACCCTGTCTTGCTAAAACATAACCAGAGTCAGGATGCTTTACTGACACAGAATTCCCTGTGAAAACCAAATTCCACAAAACGAAATCACATTTTAGTATGTTATCCCTTATTTCTATTTAAATGCAATAAAATATATGAAGAAAGAAAATTTTTATCCCATGGGTAATTTCCTTTTTTGTTTTGTTTTGTTTGTGCTTTTTTTAAAAAAGAAGCAAAACTAAAAAATTTTGACTTTGGGTTTTCAATAAAACAGCATGGGCCTCAGCCATGGCCCTAACAGGTTGCTATGAGGTTTTTTTCACAGTGATCCCTTTGAGAAACATCAACTACCATGTTTTCTATATTACGTCATTCTTGTTTTTTAACCAAAAGTTCATCTGCATGGGTCTCTGACATGATACAGTCTTCCTAAATACTCAAAGGATATAGTCTACTACTTGGTTAATGTTTTTAATAATATGATTATGATTATGAAATGTGAAAAGCCATACCAGAAGCCAAACCCATGGTAACTGGTTAAATTGGTTACTATGGTTCTGGCTTGAACAAAATAAAAATCCCTACAATGAAGAGACTTTTAAGGCCTTTTCTCTCCAAAGTTCTTTGGTTTTGAAAACTCAGGGTTTTAGGCAGAAAAGTGCCACAACACCTTTGTGTTCCTTTTTTTTTTTCTTTTTTTTTTAACTCTGTGACATTAATTTGCATAGTTTGTGATAAAATGTGTGAAAAATAATTTTCTGGTAAATTGAATGCTGATTGTCATTATCATTTGGTGTGGCTGCTTTTCACTGCATGTTTTTTAACCATCAAATTAAACCAAAATTATCTTGGACATTATAGCAGGTCCCAAGATTCCAGTGTCTGTTAGGCTGCTTGACTGAGTAATAAATGTTTAAGCTGTGCACACTGCCAAAATCTATTTTGGAGGCCAGATGATTACTGCTGCTCCTCAGATCCCTTTTCATTCCTTCTGCAATATTTTCTCTCTTATGCACAGCTTTGAATGACAATTAATATTGAATCCTCTTGTACCAAGAGGGGAAAGTTGGCTCTGAAGTAAGGATGGCCATGTTCTTCTGGTAAAAATAGCTAACAGTGGCATTTGTGTTTGCAATACAGACTGCAAAGCAGAGCACTGAATATCAGTAGATCTTTATTATTGAACATATTAAAAAAGAAGATTTTAACGAAGATCTTGAGTGACTGATTGATTCTGGTGTGCAGAATTCTCCCTATGTGGAAGCTGGTGCAAGGTTTCTTTATGTTATAAACCTGGCTTAGCTTTTCAAAATAGGTTGATATGGGGTGTATACATTGTCCAAGTTTTGCATTGGTTCTCAAGGAAGGGAAAATGTCATTTCAATCCTTTATTCAGCTACATCACCTAAAAGCCTCTGTCGATGTGAGGGATGGCAATTGTGTTCTCAGACCTGCTCTACAGTAAGGGAAGACCATCAGGAGTTTACTTGAGCTTTCTGTAAGTGTAAATTCACAGCACGTATAAGTCTTTTAGGATTCACGGGATTTTTTATATAATTACTTCTTCAAAACTGTTTCCAGACAACTATAAGAAAGTGTGGGGAGGAATATTTGCTATTTTGCAAGCTCAAAATAAAAAGAAATGTTTAGATGTGTTTCAGTATGTCAAATAAGTGGATATGATGAGTTGACTACTAAGAAAAATGTGCTAAATTGCTTGAAGTAATTAAAGTCTAACAAGAAAATACCAATTTGTTTGAAGCATTTAATGGGAAAACAAAAAAAGGTGTTCTGTCTAAAGGACCTTAAAACCTAATTTAAATGGAAGTGTGAGGGTTTTGGGAATATTCCTCGGTTACCTCGAGAGTCTGTCAATTCTTTTTTCCCCTCTCCTTAAACAAGTTTCCCTTCTTATTTCATACTCGGTTGTTATTTTCAATTTCAGTATGTTGAGATGTGGGGTAAGGAAAGAGGAAGGAGAGGAGAAGGGAAGGAGAACTATGACCTACCCCCTTTTTTTACTCTTTCTCTGTTCTCACACAAGCTGCCAACTATGGTCTGAGCTGTAAAGTTTACCCTCTCTTTGACCCTGTGCAGAGCAGTAGAAGAGCTAACATGACTGTGCAGGCAACTTCTACCTCCACCCCTGCATCTCTGCAGCATCCAATGGTGTTGCCTAGGCTGAAAGTGCATGTGCATAGAACAAAGTTAGGCAAATCCTTAAAGTTGAGGACAAGATGTTTTAAACTCAGTAATATATTGTAAGCTGCATAAAATAAATAACATATATTGCTAAGAACAAGTGCCTTGATGCATACATAGATAGCTTCTATACACACACAAAAAAATATTAGAATAAGAGTTTGTGTTTATTCTTTATTTGACCCACACAAATTATGAGGAAGGAAAATACAAATAGTACCTTCAGACTGTCAATCTTTTTGCTCTGGAAATCTGAAATACCTCTCTACTTATTAAGATTTCAGAAATGTCTTGGTGGTTTGTCTTGGTTTTAATATCTAAACAGTTTAATATACTTGTTATCAACAGAGTGCTGAAAGATTTGTTTCTGGAAAGAAATCTGGTTTTCAGCTTTGCAGTATAAAAAAAAGTTTGAAATTTGTAAAACCCATTATCAAATAATTTATCCTCACATTTCAGAAGTCTTGTATTTCCAGCCTGTGATACCATAGCTGCAAATTTTGCTCTGTTGATGGCAGCCTAGCCATGAGTTATGACTTTTTTATCCTCTATTGGTTAAAAATTATATCCCTGGGTTACTGGACTTTGCAAGACTTACATGATGAATCCTTATAATCCTATACTCTAAAAATATTTTATTAATTTGATTCTTTCAGGACAAAATGAAATAAAGATGTTAAATTATAGATGTGCAGGAGATAAAAATTAAGATTCAAAGTATTTTATTCTGAAAAAGATGAACAATGATAGATGATATATTAAAAAGAAAGATAATAAATATGAGTACTGTTTGAAATACCCCTATTGATAAATTTAGCTGGGTTATTTACCAAGAAACTGCTTGTAAAATGAGCAGTGGAGGAATGGATCAGAATATAGCTTCTCTACTATAATTTTAGCATCTGCATTACCATATTATCTAGCACTGGATCCCATCCATCTGTGGGGCCAGATGGGATCCACCCAAGGGTAGTGAGGGAGCTGGCGGAAGTGCCCACTAAGCCACTTTCAATAATTTATCAGCTGTCATGGCTAACCAGGGAGGTCCCAGTTGACTAGAGGTTAGCAAATGTGATGCCCATCTACAAGAAGGACCAGAAGGACAATCTGGGGAACTACAGGCATGTCAGTATGACCTCAGTGACATTATGGAGCAGATGATCTTGAGTGCCATCATGCAGCACGTACAGGACAACCAGGTGATCAAGCCCAGTCAGCATGGGTTTATGAAAGGCAGGTCCTGTTTGACAAACCTGATCTTCTTTTATGACAAGGTGGCCTACTCAGTGGATGAGGAAAAGGCTGTGGATGTTGTCTATCCAGACTTTAGTAAAGGTTTTGACACCATTTCCCACAATGTTCTCCTGGAGAAAGTGGCTGCACATGGCTTGGATGGGTGTACTCTTCGCTGGGTGAAAAACTGTCTGGATGGCTGGGCCTGAAGAGTTGTGGTGAATGGATCCAGNTTACTCTTACCCTTCCGATTCTCTCCCCGTCCCACTGCGGGGCGGGGGTGAGAGTGAGTGAGTGGCTGCATGGTATTTGGCTACCTGACAGGTTAAACCATGACAGGGTGTTGGTCGGCAGCCAGCTGAACATGAGCCGGCAGTGTGCCCAGGTAGTCAAGAAGGCCAATAGCATCCTGGCCCGTATCCGAAATAGTGTGGCCAGCAGGAGCAGGGAGGTGATCGCGCTCCTCTGCTTGGCACTGGTGAGGCTGCACCTCAAATACTGTGTTCAGTTTTGGGCCCCTCACTACAAGAAGGACATTGAGGTGCTGGAACATGTCCAGAGAAGGGCAATGAAGCTGGTGAAGGGCCTGGAGCACAAGTCTTCTGAGGAGTAGCTGAAGGAACTGGAACTGTTTAGCCTGGAGAAGAGGAGGCTGAGGGGAGACCTTGTCACGCTCTACAACTACCTGAAAGGAGGTTGTAGCGAGGTGATTGTTGGTCTCTTCTCCCAAGTGATAAGCGATAGGATGAGAGGAAATGGCCTTAAGTTGCACCAGGGGAGGTTTAGATCGGATATTAGGAAAAATTTCTCCACCGAAAGGGTTATCAAGTACTGGAACGGGCTGCCCAGGGAAGTGATTGAGTCACCATCCCCAGAGGTATTTAAAAGATGTGTAGATGTGATGCTTAGGGACATGGGTTAGTGGTGGACTTGGCAGTGTTAGGTTAACAGTTGGACTCAATGATCTTAAAGGTCTTTTCCAACCTAAATGATTCTATGATTCAATGATTGTAATTACTATTATTTTTAAAGGAATATCATCTTCATAAATGGTATACCCAGTTTTAGTTTTGAAGTGAAGAAGATAGATAAAGAAAGAGAACAACTGGAAACAGTTTTATGTAGGCATATGTGGAGTTGAATATCCTTAGAGAATGGCTTTTTGTGTATATGTCTAAAATTTACAGTCTTTAAAGTTTATAACAACATGCAGAATGTAACTTAAGGACATGACTACTATTTCTTTATTTATTGCCACCTGACTCACTGATTTGATTGGTCCACTTCATTATTTCTGCCATATGAGTGCATTTCCAGTCATAACTCACACCCTTTTTCCTTTCTTTTTGCTTATTGGGAAGATAAAAATTAATTCTCATTTACTGGAGGGTAAGTGCATACAGGCAGCCAGTTACCATTGAGAAACTGGTCTGTAGTTGTACAATCAGATTCCAGTACACTCCCTTTAAGATCCTTTTAAGCCTGGCTATTTTATTACTGACACATGATGCAAATTTCAGCTCTTTGGATTAGCTCTGGTCTTCCACCCTACTAAGAAGCCTGCACTCATAATCTGTTTTTTTTCTTCTACTCTTCATACAATTCTGAAGTTCTTTCTGTCTTTTCTTTTTCTTTCTGAAGATATTTTTGTCTTCTCTTTTCCTTTTTCTGTTTATTCTCATTTTTCATGGGTTCTGGTCTCTTGACTGCCTTTTCCTCTTTTGTGTTTGAGTCTGCATTTCCTCAATTTTTTTCTGTTTGCATGTAGTTTATGAATATTTTTTCTCATTCCATAGTGAGGATACTGGATTCCCCAGCTCTCTTTCTCTTCCAGGAGTCAATATGCCCCTCTGCTTTTTCCTCACAGTCATGTTTTTTTAACTTTTAGGCACCTTATTCACAGCTCGTTCTTCTGATCCTCTGGTTCAGCAAACATCTGCATATCTTCAGTTGTCTGTCCTCTGTCTTGTTTTGTTGCTTTTAGGATTTCACTATTTTCTCTAAGTGCATCTCTAGTCATTTTTCATATCCCCATTGGTTAATATTCCACAAATGAGTAGCTTTTGTCATACTTCCGCTTATGATAATGGACATCTTGCAGCCTTGGCATCCTGTCATCTTCAGTGTGTCCTTTTCCCCTAGAGTCCCCTCTCCTTTCTTGGCTTTTCTTTTGGATTTCTTTAATAGTTGGTTATTTTACAGGATATAAACCTTAGAAAATAAATATAAACAATTTTAAAACAATATTCCTTTCTGTCTTTTTCTATACAAATATTCATCAGTTTTGTCTCCTAAGATAATTTTCACTGAAAAAGTGTACTGAAAAAAACCCTGAATGTTATCCAATGGATATGTTTACATGGATTTACACTGAGTTCTGAGTTAGTTGAAGGAAATTGATTAAGCTATGTATGTGTTAATGTGCATTTGTGCTTGAAGTATCGGTTTCTTTGCAGGACTTCTAAGCTCAGACAGGACATTTCATTCAGACCATTACCTGCCCTTTCTGTTGGAGCCAGCCCCTGCTTGGCAGACCTCCTTCAAGTAAATGCACAATTTTTCAACCTGTACAAAAACAATTAACTTAAGCATCTGTTTTAAAATGAGACCAGGACTTTTCCATTAATCAACGTGATTATGTTAGTTACCTCTAGTAAATAAGGTCATGCATCTCATTGCAGTTAGACACACCACTCTTTAAAACAATTATCTGTATAACTGTTCATTCTGTAGGAGTATTTAATGGTAAGTTATTTACATTTTTTAAAATTTTTTGGCCTCTCCACATGAAAGGCTGTGTGTCCTTGGTATCCATTTATTTCCAGTAGCATTTGAAAGCACTCAGGCCCATTCAGGTCAGCGCCTTACTTTATTATGTGGAAAAAGAATAAATAGTTGCTGACCACAGGGAAAAGAGTGAAAAAGGGGAGAGGGCGGAAAATCTAGTCCTTGGCCTTCTCAGTTGGCAGCTGAAAATCAAAAGCACACTTGGGTAGCTCAGCACGATGGGTATAGCAAGTGACAGACCATTCAGAGCTGAGGAAAGAAGATAATGAAATTGTAAATTAGAAAATCTTCCAAAACCAGCTGACAGAATGGCTCAAAACAAATTAAAAAGAAGTCACGTAAAGTTTGGCAAAGAGGAAGCAGAAATAAAGATTGGGAATGCAAAAAGGCAAGTACATCTTTACAGCCTTGCAATTTAAATGTTGACGCTTTACCACAAGAATGTATTTCCAGAGATGCATGAATTTGTGCTGGTTAGCTATGTGAATGTCCAAAGAGACTGTAGTGTCAGTTGGTATCTTCTGTTTCGCATATACCTAGCAGGATGAAAACAGATTTTTGTAGCAACACTACGTCAGTAACAGATGTTTGCAAGTTATTTATATTCCTGTGGTTCTTTATGGAATAACAGTACTGATATTCCTTGTTCGAAATGACAAAATAGGATTATATGAACCTCGTTCACAGTTAAAATGCTTTCTTGAGACAGTAGAAAATAAACGATGTAAGAAGGAAGTAGCATAGGGGCTACTGAGCTGGGGGGGGGGTGCCAGAAGATGTTGATTTAGTATTTCCTAGTAATTTTTTCTTCTGGGGATAAGAGGAAGCTTGGCTATTTGGGCTGTTATTTTGCTTTATTTGAAATACAAATCTCAGGAATTAACATCTTCCTATATATCTGATTGAAGTTTCTGCACAATCAGCCTGGACATACCAAATACGTATTTTGTACATTGCTTCAGTGTCATTTTGTTGAATCCAAATAGCAGTGCTCAGTTCCTTGGACAACATACTGAATATCACATAGTGTCAGTTTTGTTGCTAATTTGCCAAGGCTCCAAATAAGAACATGTCTACCTTTGGCTCTGAATTTTATTTTCTGTAGTTCAGGGGACCTAGGTTTTCACCTTCTGCTTCTCTAAATGAAGGTGCTCCAAAATTACCATGCCTGAATGAGACACGTAATGTAGAAATGGCTTAATGAATCAGACCCAGGAGGTACAGTGCAGTGTTCCCTGTGACTCTGATATTTCTGATACTGTAAAACTGAAATACAATCTCTAAAAGGATTGTGTTGTATCGTTATTTCTCAGAAAACCAATCAATTGTTCAGCTGTAAATAGTGTAATATTCTGGCATCAGCAGTCTTGATACCAATGATGTTTGACAGAATTTCTTTGTGACTAAGTTTTTTACATTTAATAATTATGCAGAGAAATACTGTCTGTGGTACTGCCTGTGACACTCTTTCTCATCACTATGTGATGACTGAGTTGTGAAATAACATTGTCAACACATTGGAAATTCATGATATCTATCATTGGTAGTTATAAAGTACCACTAGATTTTTATAAAATTACTGACTATTTATTTTATTATCTAATTAATTATTACAATTAATTTCAGTATTTAAACAAGAATTTTCATTAAAATTTAGATGTATAGATTACATTTTAGAATAATACATTCACAGACACAAAAGAAGTAGTAAAAGAAGCAGCATAAAACTGCAGTCCGGCAAGGTCCTCACCTGCAAATCTTTTTTTGTCACTATATGACACTAAATGCCTTAGATTTTTTTATATCTTGCAAGACTTTTAGCGTATCTTTACTAATTTTTCAGCTTCCTAATCAAGTGACGTGCTTCCTCGCCTTCTTACACAGTATTTGTGGCTTGATCTAAATTTGCATTTTGACAGTATTTTGCTCAGCAGCAACTGCAGGTTAAGTGGGTAGTTTATCTTAACATGTTCTCAACTTGGATATAACACTAAATCTGATTTTGTAAGGAAACCTAAAGATGTAGATACAGTGAGATTATTAATTAGCTCAAACACCCTTTATCTTGTTGAAGCCAGCGTACTGATTTTAGTTGGACTAGGATTTCACCTGAAGTATGTAAATAATAAAGGAAGATGCTAATATTTTCATACTAACATATTATCTACTTTTCCTATGAATATTTGATATACTGAGAACTTTAAGATAGTCACATTTGTAGTTAAAAATATAACAGAAAAAGAATTAAAAATTCTAAAATAGTGGTTAAAGTAACACATTGCAGTTAAATTGTTGGATGCTTTGTGATAGTAAAATAATAGGGAAATCAAATTATTTCCTGTTGACTACTTATGAATGGGAAGGAATTGTATTCTAGAAATTCCATTAGTTCCAGCTTGAATATAATAGCATGAACAGTGAATAAATGAGATTTCATTGAAGGATGCCTGCTCTATATTTAGAAGAGATCAGCTGAGAGATACATAGTGTCACTGTTAAATTATCTCTTTATTAAATTTAAATTTCATTTCCTGCAGTTCTCACAAGTATGAGAAATTTACATTACCTAACCAGGAAAATCTTTCTGCTTTGAAAATCTTAATGCAATGTGAAAACCACGTTTTGACATAACAGGCTAGATATTTGCAACTTTTATTGTTAGGTCAACAAATGTAGATGGTTGTTGACTTGATTATAATCATATTGGTTTTTTTTCTGAAATGATAAGTATCTTTTTGTTCACACACAGAATAAATGCTTGACGATGAAATAGTGTTAGCCCACATACTTGAGCAAATCTGTTTGCCAGTGGACAAAAATATGGTAAACATCACTTCATGTTTATAATGTTGTCAATTTTAATCAATTGGAGCTCTTGTTTTTGCAGAGATCTGTCATGCTTTTTTTCTTTAGATAATAACTTCCAAAAATTCTTGTAATTTTTAACCTAAAGATGAGGTATTTGATAAAATTGTACATAAAAATGCCTATTTGTGGTTATTTATCATTTCATCAGCCATAATGCATTTTTTCCTCT
The DNA here is from genome assembly GCA_013400755.1 of Pelecanoides urinatrix. Classification (NCBI taxonomy): domain Eukaryota; kingdom Metazoa; phylum Chordata; class Aves; order Procellariiformes; family Procellariidae; genus Pelecanoides; species Pelecanoides urinatrix. The sequence goes on along the minus strand of VZTQ01015356.1, from coordinate 32,484 downwards.
TACCCACTCTCCATATGTACCTCAGAATTGGTTCTGATTGCCATGTGTGAAGAATCTGCCAAGTCAGACTGCAGCACTCAATCATCTTATGGGTCCTTTTTTAAGAAGGGGAAAAAAAAGGAAAATGTTATTTAAAAAATAATTATAATTAAGATCTTAAATTCTGTTATATGGTAATTATTGTCTAAACCTACATGTAGGATATAAGTAGGAACAAGTCTGCATGTTGTTAGTCTATTCTCTGAGAGTAATAGGATTTTGGATGTGTCTAGCCTTTTTCTGTCTGGTAGGAAGATTACAGTGTGCAGACTACATTTTCACAAAAAAAGTTTTGATTCTATATAGAATAGTTATTTGAAACTAATATGGAATGTTTTGATGTCAAAAGTGGGCTAAGTTTCATTCAAGCATATTTTTCTGGAAAAGTTCTTATTCCTGGGACTTCTTGTATAAGATGACTAAGATTCAAGAATATAGAAAAGGAAAATGTTGCAAGCAACTGAGTGGGTCACAGAATTTTGTTTCCCTTTATCCTAAATACCATCCTTATCTCTTTAAAATATTAGAAAAGCATTACAACATTACAACAGTGAACAGGTAGTGAGGTGTAAACCTATGTAGATCAGTAGGGAAATTCTTCATGCATCCAAAAGTCACAATGTACTGGCCTTCCCTGGATAATCACGGAAGAGTGCCCCAGGAATAATTCTCAAGTGGGAGGTGGCAGTTGCTTATTACTGAACAGAACACAACTGAATTGGTGATGTTGTGAATGGGTTGCTTTCTCCCACACTCAGGAATATACTGGGAGGAGAGTCTGATACGCCGGACATTTGCGCCACCATTCAAAGGGACCTCAACAGGCTAGAAAAATGGTCTGACAGGAACCTCATGCAATTTAAAAAAAGGGAAATGCAAAATTCTGCATCTGGGGAGGAATAACCCCAGGCAGCAGTACATGGTGGAGGCCAACTGGTTAGTAAGCAGCTTTGCTGAGATCTGGGGGTCCTCAGCACTGGTGAGGCCATACTTTGAATACTGTGTCAGTTCTGGGCTCCCTAATACAAGAAAGATATGGACTTATTGGAGTGAGTCCAGAGCAAGGCTATGAAGATTATTACAGGTCTTTCAGATAAGGAGAGGCTGAGAGAGCTGGGGTCGTTCAGCCTGGAAATGAGAAGGCTCAAGGGGATCTTGTCTGTATGTATAAATACCAGGTGGGAGGGACTGAAGAAGATGGAGCCACACTCTTCTCAGTAGGGCCCAGTGACAGGACAAGAGGCAACGGACATAAAATAAAACACATTAAATTCTATCTCAACACAAGAAAAAACTTCGTTACTGTGAGTGTGGTCAAACACTGTCACGGGCTGCCCAAAAAGGTTGTGGAGTCTCCATCCTTGGAGGTATTCAAAACCCAACTGGATACGATCCTGGACAAGCTGCCCTATCTGACTCTCCTTGAGCAGGGGGTTGGACTAGGTGATCTCAGAAGTCCCTTCCAATGTTGTGAATTTGAACATCGCAGCAGTCCAGCACCTGGATAACCCACAGGCAATTAGGTACCATGCTCAAGCACGGAGACAGAGAACGCTTAATCACTTCAACTGATAATAGCCACATGCAGCTCAGGGGCCACAAGTTTAGATACATATTATAGCTTTATTGTTCCCTGACCAATGTTACCTAAACAAAGAAACAAAAGCTTTATAGGTAACCATAATAGATCAAACAACAGCTTTCAGTATTCCTGTACTATAAAATAAATGTGGTGACTGGTTGCATTCAGTTAGGCATACAAAATGCAGCGTCAATATATTCTATTCTGTTTACCATATCTTGTAATTTCTCTGATTTCTTTAGACTATGGTACAAGTTATGAATGTTTGTATATAAATACTGTTCAAGTCACAGTAAAGTGTTTCTCAGAGACACTTTATGAATAACAATTTCTTCTGTGAGACATGTTTTTACAATCTTCTTTGAATCAATTTCATATTAGTAGTAGTTGATTATAAAAGGAGTTCCATACTGATATTTGACATAAAGTCACGGAGTTCAGAAACCTCTGACAGCTTCAAACTTGGTATCTTGAAAATTGCTTTCCTGTGGAGCCTAGAACTCAGCCATATGGGTATTCTTACCTTGTAGCTCCATTATGGAAACATGAAACCTCAAATTCCAGGATCTTGGGACTCATCCTCCCAACACAGTATTCACGGAAAATTATCCATTAAATTTTTCCTGAATTCTAACTCACTTGAAAAAATGAGCAGTATTTTCTGTCTAATTAATTGTATTATATAACAATTAAAAGACTGATTCCAATTCTGTACTCCATTATTTATTTGCTTAGCTTGTTCTCTGTGTTCTGGTTTTGAAAAAGGGAAAAAATTGGAAAAATCAATGGTTGATCTTAGAAGAGGGAAAGTTTTTCAGAGTTAATTTGAGTTATTTCTCTGAGTTTTTTTTTAATTTAACCCTCCCTAATAGTCCTTGAGAAATGTGAATCTCAATTACATGTCTGCCCTCAACAAGCTGCATGATGTTGAAGAGTCACTGTCCTTCTCTTCTTTATCTTTAAAGTAATAGTCGTTGTCCCTTATCTTGTGAAAGCCTGCCATGAAATCAAAAAGTTATCTGACAATTAGGTAGCCTCTGTTCTTAGATTAAATATTTGTAATGTAGGAATTAATTACTTGGTAAAGAATTTTGAGAATGCAGAAGGTGTCCAAATTGTCTCAAACAAATTGGATATTGAGTTATCTATGGATTACCAGGCTGACAGGTTGCAAGGTTGACTGTGGTAGAAGTCTTGATCACTTGCAAAAAATCTCTTTGCACAGTTGGTTTTTTTTTGAGGATGAACCTAGAAAACAGCGTTTAGTCTTTTAAGCAGTGTTTGCTGTACATGGATGTCTGAGACCATGCTGATCTAATAGAAAGTCACAGGATAATAGTCTCTCTTGCCACTAGCTTAAGTGCAAGGTGAAATGGAAACATTTATTTTCCAGATGAGACATTGATTTAGTAATAGTTTTCTATTAGTGCAAATTACTGATATAGAAGTTAACATTTCCCCCTCTTTGAAACAGACTGCTGAGTTTAGAATGAGTTACATGCTCCAGCAGCTTCACATAGCTAAAAGCTCTTTGGCTCCAACAACAGGCTTGTTACCCAAAATATGGACCACACTTAGAGGAAATAAAAAATCACAATTATTATTGTTGAGGGGTGTACTTGTTTCCTTTATTTTTTCCTCTCTCTTCCCGCCCCCCCCCTGCATTTTTCTCTTTTTCTTTTCTTTGGCATATGGGGAACATGCACACTCTCGAAATGCTAAGAAAACAGATCTGTTTCCTTAAGATTTTCCAGTACACCTCATCCTATCTACAGTTATTATTGGTTTCTTTAACAAGAGTTTTGTTGTATGTTATAGCAAAACTCTGTCACTTCCTTTTATGATGAAATTATTTTTCTTCATTTTATAATATTTATTTTAAGGTATTTTCTGCCTATGGAGTGATCTTATTCTGTAGAAGCTGAGAAAAGGGGGAGAGCAGTGTCAAGCTTCAGGACTCTTCCTCAGAGACTGGTAACTTCCTGGAGTGTTTTGGATTGTTTGAAACAACCATACTGAAGTGTGGTAAAATATACAGTACATAAATATATATAAAATATAGTAACTGGATCTGAAAATCTAAGGAGTACTTGAGCAGTAATATAGCATATATTGCTTGCATATAATCCAGCTTCCATATAATCCAGAACTTGTTTAGTTCATGTAGTTTTTGTTTCCATGATCTCTGAGGGATTCTTTGCACATTTTGTTCAGTATCAGGATATTGGAATTTATCATCACCATTGGGCAAACAGGAGGCCCAAATATAAGGTAACGGGATTATGAACAGAAGCAGAGAGAAAATAAATCAGAGACAATAAAAACATGTTGTGCATAATATAAACCTTAACTTTTGTGTGCTGGTAATCAGCCAGTATCAGATTCAGCTCGAAGTTAGAGCAGATTTCTTACACAAACTAAGAAAAAAGTTGTGGGTTTGTTTTTTTTTTATTCCTAAACCAGAGTAGCTTCTTGATGTAGAAGACAACACTTTTACTTTAACTTGTTAATTTATCTAAACTTGAAAACCTGAAGGCAGCCTTTTTTACCTACTCGAAGTACATGTAGATCCCTTTAGGCTAACTTAACACAGAGCTCTGAAAGGCTAAAGGTTCACTTACCCTTTATAACAACAGCAGAGATATTTTCTATGGAGCAAAATGTTTTATGAGAAATTGTCTAATGAAAGATCTGGCTCTTTCCTAAATATATATCTATATATCTNTCTTTTTTTTTGAGACCTGGCATGACAAAAACTCTTTTGATCTCAGATAGTTATCTGAGGTGTTAGTGTCTCATAGAGCTTCCCAAGAAAAACAGGGGCAGAGCCAAAATCTGGTTTTGGGTAATTTATAAAATCCATTAAGAGATAAGATGAAGACAGAACATTCTTTTCATTTCTGCATTCATTACTTCTATGCTGTCACTTCTGAGTACCTCCAAATGCAGTCATAGATTATATCTAGGAAGATGCAATTTTTTTTTTTTTTTAATTTAGCTGCCAGAAAATATTGTTCAAATTACATGAAAACGAATAAGCAAAAATAGGAAGATTCCTCACAGAAAAAGAAAAGAATCAAGTCCTAACTTCTTTTTTCACAGTATAAAGGTTCTTGACAAATATCACGAACCTTTTGCTTTGATGAACGAAAAAATGGACTAAAATCCTATTTTAAAAGAGAAAAGAAAAAAAACTCCTTGATTTGCAAGAACATGTTTGTAAAGTTAATGATAAATGCATTAGTCAAATTCTCTCAGAAGCCCTGATTAACTGTTAATTTAACTATCCATATCACTTTCATGTCATCTATAAAAGAGAGAGTACTTCCATAATAGTCTCTTTCTAGTTGTTCTTTTGAAATATCATAAAGAACTCATTAAATATTGAAACAAAACTCCAACAGTCTTTCTAAGGAAGCATAGAGTTAGAAGTTCCCTCCAGCTATATTCATATTTTTAAAAAAGTTACACCCTGATCCAAGGCAGCTTTAAATCTGACATCATGCAGCAGCGATTTAAGATGACTATCACTTTGCCTGTACCTTACCTTATAGTATGGTAATACTCTATGTATACTCTTGCATACAATTAAGCAATACTGTTCATCATGAAGAGAAGATTCAGATTTATGCTGATATTTTTTTCCCTAAATCCCTCAAATGAATACTAGTGGTATTTTGAGGGTGGGTGGGAACACCACATTTAAAAATCTCTATGTTTGTGTATTAGAGAGAAAATTCAGTTTTCTAGTGCCATAGACTAAGTGTTTCCTGCCTGATGATTACAGGGTACACGTTAATTAATTTTCAGTCTATTATCAGTTACTGGTCGTTAGTACCATGTTTTTGAAAGAGCCAATTCATATGAAGTCCTCCTTAGGAATAGGGAGTTTCTCAAAAGAACAGAAGAGATTGCTTTTAAATTACGGTATTTCAGCAGATTAAAAAGAGCTCAATTTTGATCAAAACAGTTTGTATCATATTTCCATTGCCAGAAACTGAATGAGAATGTAAATGTCATTGAGAGGATGATTGGTCTCAATGACTTAATTTTCAGGCCTCTGGAGATGATGCTTAGGGTGATTACGCCAAATGCCCAACAACAACAAACAAAATCCAAAACCCGTTCATGATACAACTAATATAAGGTGAAAGCTGTGCCACTATTGGGAAAAGCCCTAAAATTCTGAAGTATCAAGTGTTATATATTGTCACAACAAACCTTTAAAAAATCAAATTAAAAAATCAAAAATCAAAATTCAAAATACCATTTTATAATTTGAGGGTTTATTAATCCCAGGAAAACCAGCAGGTCCCCTTTCCCAACCCCAAACTCCTTAAGCTGGGTGGACTNCACAAAAACTTTTGGGGAATTTACCTTCTATGTTGGATTTTGGAATTTTATTTCATGTGTACACAGCTTAGAAACATTTCACTTTTAGTATTTTCTATTCTAATCATTCTCTGATATCATTTCTTGAATACATTTTCATAATGTATTTTGCTGAAACACCATGAACTTCTGTGAAAATACATAATTTAATGATAATCATAGAATTTAAGTTCTATACAGTACCCAAGTCAAACTTTTTGGTGCTCTTTTTAAAGAAATAGTTTGCGTAAATTTATTCATGTTTATAGTAAATTCAGTTGTATGCATTTTTATATGTTAATTATTTTATATTTTTGTGTAGCATTTAAATGAATAAGACGAATATGAGACCTTAATTTTTTTTTATCTTGCTCAGTTTTTTATTTTAAAACTAAGTGCGCCTTTTCTCTTTTGAAAGGGTTTTTTTTGGCTAATACTGTCAGAAACTTTGTGCAACCACAAAAATAAGTGGGGAAATTGCATCCTTCAAAATAAAAAGCACACAATCAATCTCCCAGTCACTTAGCAATGCATCAGGAAGCATTCTTCAAATGCACTTCAGAGTATGGATTTGTCTCCGCTTTGTAAATTAGTAATGGGATTTGAAATATCAGAAGTCTGTTTTTTTTCATCATGTGGCAGGTTCTGAAGGATTTCTCTCCTACTCTTTTTTTTTGAGACCTGGCATGACAAAAACTCTTTTGATCTCAGATAGTTATCTGAGGTGTTAGTGTCTCATAGAGCTTCCCAAGAAAAACAGGGGCAGAGCCAAAATCTGGTTTTGGGTAATTTATAAAATCCATTAAGAGATAAGATGAAGACAGAACATTCTTTTCATTTCTGCATTCATTACTTCTATGCTGTCACTTCTGAGTACCTCCAAATGCAGTCATAGATTATATCTAGGAAGATGCAATTTTTTTTTTTTTTTAATTTAGCTGCCANCATTTAAAAATCTCTATGTTTGTGTATTAGAGAGAAAATTCAGTTTTCTAGTGCCATAGACTAAGTGTTTCCTGCCTGATGATTACAGGGTACACGTTAATTAATTTTCAGTCTATTATCAGTTACTGGTCGTTAGTACCATGTTTTTGAAAGAGCCAATTCATATGAAGTCCTCCTTAGGAATAGGGAGTTTCTCAAAAGAACAGAAGAGATTGCTTTTAAATTACGGTTTTTCAGCAGATTAAAAAGAGCTCAATTTTGATCAAAACAGTTTGTATCATATTTCCATTGCCAGAAACTGAATGAGAATGTAAATGTCATTGAGAGGATGATTGGTCTCAATGACTTAATTTTCAGGCCTCTGGAGATGATGCTTAGGGTGATTATGCCAAATGCCCAACAACAACAAACAAAATCCAAAACCCGTTCATGATACAACTAATATAAGGTGAAAGCTGTGCCACTATTGGGAAAAGCCCTAAAATTCTGAAGTATCAAGTGTTATATATTGTTACAACAAACCTTTAAAAAATCAAATTAAAAAATCAAAAATCAAAATTCAAAATACCATTTTATAATTTGAGGGTTTATTAATCCCAGGAAAACCAGCAGGTCCCCTTTCCCAACCCCAAACTCCTTAAGCTGGGTGGACTTAGCAGTAGTAACATTATTTTCACATCTTCTGAAGTTTAGGATACTGGAATGGGTTTCAGGATATTTGAGGTTATTACCTACTTGTTCAGCATAGCTGCTTTGTTTGAGTTGAGCTGTTTGATTCCTGAGTTTCCCGTTTATCAGGCTGGATTATTGAAATGATCCTGTGCAGGACAAGATCCAGTTAGTCGCAGTAGCCCGATGCTGCATCGCAGCTAATGAGGTCAGGCTCTGCCTGTTTCCCACACCACTTACATTTCTGTCTTTATGAATGCCTACTGCTTTTGTGATGTATATTGAATTTCTTTTTCCTTGTCAAAGTTTAAAACATCATGATTTTTTCTTGCAAATAAAGTGTGTGCCACAACTGTGTGTGCCACAGGTTCATGTATTCATAACACTTTTTGTCAAGAATAAGATGTAATTTAAAATGTAAATGGTTCCTTTGTGTCATACCTAGACTGTGTGGTCAATATGCAATAATAATTTTAGAAATACTTATTATGGTTGTTTTTCTAACACACAAGGATTTATTAGCTTTTGTGTTGAAGATGCTTTCTGCCATTGGCTTTGAAGGGAAGCAGGAAGGATTTGCATATTGGACTGTTGAAACTGTAGTGTCAACACAGCTGGTAAACTGCACTGTGTGACAGCATCTGCTGCAGAAAAGCTTTAATAAATAGTCTAGTTAAACTATAATTAACATATAGAGTTGAATGAAGTACATTTAATTTCGCCTACAAATATTTCAAAGGAAAGAAGTCCAGGATATCAGCTGGTGCCGTGAAATAAGCAACTTCCCTTACCCTGATATATTTATGACCAGCAGTCCTCTCCCCTACTCCTATGCACCTTGCTAGACTAAAAAAGTGAAATTGCTTTAAACCCCCTCCCTCTTTGGTTGTTTTTTGCATAATCCCTGTAGATGTACTCACCAGCTCTACTTATGGTACAAGCATTGTCTTTGAATATCAATGGCTGTGTTAGCTTGCATGCTTCATGTGCAATAGCACCAATACTGAAGTGCATCTGTACCTTTCTGCTGATTTTTTCTAACTGTTGGAAGGTGCAGCTTCTAAGAGAATTTACACAGTCGGGTATAATCCCGATTCTATTACCCATGTCCTTGAGGTTATCTGTTTCTTTCCACCGGTCTTTCAGAACATGGTCTTGGCAGGGCTTTTTGATTTTATGTCATTGGTATAAACCACTAAAAATACTGAAATGGTGCTAAAACTGATCTTTTACAAGCTTCAGTAGTCATGTCTTCTTAGCCCATATGTACTTTACCAATGCAGCTTCCTGATCAGTCATTATCCAGTCTACATTTATTGTATCCATTTTCACACTCTTCATTTTAACTAATGGTTGTTCTATGTACATAACTTTAAATGTTTTGCTGACATCAAGATGGATTATTTGAACTGCATTCTTCCTCCACATTCCCCAACCATCAAAGAAATAAATATTTAGAGTGAATATATTACTCTGGTAATCATATTTTGACTATCTATTTTCCTTTCATCTTTATGTTTTTCCTCTTTCACTATTTATTCTAAAAGCATGTATTATAGGTCTCTTGATTACTTGGATCACTTCTTCTTCCTTCTTCTTCTTAAATGGAAGTCCTATATTCATGTAATACTGTTGTTACAAATGCTTCCTGTAAATTCACAAACCTGTTCTTTCAGAACTTGGTAATAGAGATTATCCATTCCTTCTGTTTGTATGCATTAAGTTTTTATCTCTATTCAGTGTTGTAATTTCTGTATCTGCATCCTCATTTACAGTAGTTGAGAACCTGTATGCATGGATTTGGGGGGGACTGTGGGAGGGTTGCTTTTGGAAATAGGATTACTGGAAGAAAGAAAAACTTCATTTGTAATATATTTGCTAGCTTTCATTTTTAATTTGACTTTATAGCCTTTGACACAATGGTCATACCCAAATCTTCTCTCATGCTAACTGCATTGTTTGTTCTCCTTTTTGTGAGAGGGCTACATCCTTAGTTGCAAAATAAGGGTGTGAACATGCACAGACATCAAAAGGAGGCAAGCTATGGTCAGAATATTAAATGCATCTACTGAATGCAACTGTCTGAATGTGTGCTATCCACTATAAATATAAGGTAGTTTACCTTTTGCAGATAGCACTAAGCACCATTGTTTTGACCATAGGAAAAAACATCTAGAATGTTTAGAGTTAGGTTTGTATTGCAACTTACTTTCTGATAGCTTGTCTTTGCCAATACACTAACTAAACATTGTCTTAAAGCATGAATTTATCCACAGGCAGGAGATTTATCAGTGTGCATTTCTCAAACAATGTATTATTTAATATTATGTAAAATTGCATGTGTACTTAACCTGTCAATGGCTTTGTTCTTTCTGCTTTCCAAGCTTTGATAACCAGTAGGGCACTACATATTGGCAATCTCCTTTTTTTTTTTTTTTTTTTTTTTAAATTGCCTCCCTTCATTTGTTTAAAAAACAAAAAAGCAAACCAGAAAGCCAACTGAATTTTAGATGGCACCGATGGAGGACATATTTGATAGTAATCTTCATGGAAGAAAACAACACATCATCCTGAGCTTTGAACTGCTTTCTGGAATATATTAGTCAAAAGACTGATGACCATTAAGGGACAACTATAATTCTCTTTAGGAGGCAGAATACATTTCTCTTTCTCAGTAAGCAAAGGAGGCGTCTTTCCTGAATTGGATTAATATGTATATCTGGAGCCACTCTGAAAACATCTAGTTCTTGCTCTGAGATATAATTTTGCTCAGGCCCAGTATCACTGTACCAAATGTCACACTGTATAAAGAGTACAACTAAAAAAGGAGTTCTTTAGCAAGAATGTATTTAATATGTTGTATATTCCACTGGGATGAGATGCATTTTTCTACAATTTAAAAATGAGAAAACCTGCTTGAAATTTCCTGAAAGCAGAATAATTCACTGCTCACTTAAAATAATAGTTACTGGGATAGTTCATAAAACACTTAACTAACTGCATCACAGAAGAGCCTCTTCTGAAGCTACTGTTTAAATAGCTTTGTGTGTCTACCACTTTAAACTGATAAATTTCTTCCTGTTATTTCTACATCACAGTCAATCTAATATTTTTATTGCTATTAGGTCAATAATTATTGATCACTTACTCATTCAGTGTAATTGTTTAGTGCTATGAATGAAGGTATAAATTGATAATGGAGAGCTATTCCTTTTTATTTCAGTAATTTTTCTAGGGAGGTAGAAGAAAATACACAACAATTTCTGAAGATTAAGGGATTTTAATATTTTAAATGAGATTATTATAACTGTGTCTCAGCTAATAGCTTAGGTTTCTTGTTTCAAAAAACAAACGCTTAAAGCTTCTATAAAAGTGATTGATGTATGTAGATATAATTTACGTGTTTTGCCCAGAGCTGGAAGGGACAATATGCACAATCAAGTTCAGTCTGCTGCAGCCGTAGCTGCATGTCACCCATGCTGATCTCACCAAGGGGAGTAGATGTCCAGTTCAAATCCTACAAATCATCTATTCTTTTGGCACTACAAGATACGGTTCACAAAGTACTTTCCGGTTGTTTCCACCTGTAGTAAACTTAAGAACTAAGTAGAATATCAATGCCGGCATTAAAGTGTGTCACACGAAAAAACGGAGGAGAGATGGAGTGCATTTTATTCCCATCCTAGCAGTACATTTGCTAAGTCAGAATGTGAAATGGAAAATTTCACCAATTTATTTAAAAATCTCTTTAGTATCAATAGCTACTTTTTTACTTCCAGGAAAGATTTCAAAGCATATACTCTTAATACACTTCCAGTCTGCTGAAATTTGTGGCTGAAGGGCTTCCTGATCAGGGTTAATATCTTTGTATTTCATATTCCTCAGCAGATCTTTTTTTTCCCTGTGCCAGTAAGCTTTTGAAGCCATATTTGGTCTCTTTAGCATAGTATGGCAAAGGATTAGTATTGTGAATTTTTTTTTTTCCCTTCCCAATTGCTAGTTTCTCCTAATTCTTGTATTAAAAGAGACAGTAAATGCTTGTTCCATTTTTACATTTTCCAGAACACCAGTCATTTTATAGCCTCCTTCAATGTACTGCCCATGTGTTTTAACGCTTCCTCCCCCACAGGCTGAAAGAATCCTTATTGAATCAATTCTCCATTATATGAAATATATTTTAGATCTCTTATCCTTTCTGTTACCTTTTTTTGTTTGGTTGGTTGAATTTTTTTAATGAGTCAGAGAAGTAGAAAAGCAAAAGAAGCAAGAGAAACACCATGCCAACTTTTTCCAATATCTTCTAAGACACAATTCTCCTCACTGATCTATTCCTCCTTCATCCATACCCCAGTCCTAAAATATCCTGTTTAACATGCTGATTTATCTATGGATAGTGTGTTACCTCTTTCTTCTTGTTTTCTTCTTGAAATGCAAATAGTAAATAGTATTTATGGTTTTCAGTTAAGCCGATTGAGTGTTTCCTATCTAGACAAAGATTAGCAATTCAGCTGTTTCTCTTAATCTTCTTATTTTATTTCTTTTTGTTTCTCTTGAGATTTTAACATAAAATGAATTATTTTATGATCACTCTCACCAAAATCATTCCTGTAAGTAGCAGTTTTGCAAGATGGGAAAGAAAAATCTTTACTTTCTTCCAGAACATTCATCCTGAGCTCAAGTGTAGCAGTTAGGAGCCACCTTCCTCTGTTTTCCAGCTATGCCGTGTTTAGCAGATGATACGGTACCTAGTGACTGTGACGAAACAATCTGTCGCATAAGCCTAAAATCAAGTCTCTTTTTTTGTAATTACCATTTTGCAAAGGATTTGATCTTCTGACTGAAAATATCTGAATCTTTTCATTAGTTGTGGATTTTTTGGGTTAGGGAATTATGTACATCCCATGAAAGTGTGATTTTCACCATTTTGTGTTTCTTTTTTCACACTCCATATACAAACGTGAGATTAAATGCCTTTAACAGACCCCAGTAATTTCCATTTAAGGGTTTGGGGTTTTTTTACCATATCATCTGACAGTATTTTCACCCAGGAGATTGCAAAAATAAAATGTCATGGTAAAAATAAATATTTTCAGTTTTTTCACCAAAGATATAATGCTATCACATTATGGTTTTACATTCTTCTGCTCCAGTCATACCTTTCATTATTTGATCTTCACTGTATTCAATTCCATATCCTCTACTGAAAGCTCTACTTCTTCCAGTGTTTGTCCAAAATACTGTAATTAGGCCACACACTTTAACATTTTCTTCCCTTGTAGGCAAAGCAAAATTCCTGTGGATAAGGCACAACTGATGTCTTGATTATACTATTCTGTTTGGTACTCAGATGTTTCATTTTAACTTTGCTGCATTGCTCTCATTTCCTTCTCTGTGTTTTTGTATGAAGTGTGGAGGTCGTACAAGTGTCTCACATCTTTTCCCTTTTAGCTGAAAAATTGTGCCAACTTTGACCCTGCTTTCCTCACCAATTCTTTGAAAACTCTTGAAAGCTTTACTCACACACACTTTTTGTGCTTATGGTGGTCAGACATCACCAAACTGTGATGACATTAGTTTCTAGGCCATTGTTTTTTTTCTCTGTGGACAAGAAGATTCTTGTCTGAGGATTACGCAAGCCTTCACATCTTTGAACATCTTTTGTCACCTAACACGCTTGCTTCTGATCTGTGCGAAGGAGGTTCAAGCTGCATTATTTATTCCAGCATGAAAAACAATCAGTAACCTCTGTCTTGCTGTCACTGGGATCTACTCTAATTTTGTATATTTGAGTTCCCAGGAGACAGAATACCTGTCTGATTTCTGCAACTTTACTTATAATAAGCCTATTTTCCTTAGTACTGTTTTCCTGAAGACTTTCAGTGGTGCTAGTGTGATTTTTCCAGTCTTCTGTCTCTCATTCTTTCAACTAAATATATATATCATCCTGACATCTCTCTCTCAAATATTGAAAGAAATACTGTCTTAGGCAGTCTCTGAGGAATTATAGTATCATCCATTCCTTTTGAATTAGCTGCCCATTTCTCTCCAGTTTCCATCATTTGCCACTGATTGTTTTTCCTTTGTATCTTTGAAGACAGCAAATTTATACTGTAGCTTTTTCACTAGATGGTCTTTCTCTGCCTTGTTTTTGCAGTTGCTGTCTTCCACTGATTACCCATGCATCACTCAATTCTTTGATTTAGCTGCTCTGGTACAAGCAATTTTATGTCCAGTCTCGTTCTTCGTTCCTTCCATCACACCCACCAGTTCCTGCCTGACATTAATTGCTGTTCTCACTGACATTTCCAATCTCCAGGTTTCTCAGCCAGGAGTTCTACCTTCTGCACACATATGTACGTATAGGTTACGCATACGTAACTTCTATTAGAAATGAATTTCAGAAGAAAACCATTTGGGTTTGAGTTTTCTGTGGTTGAAATGCTTGTAATTTCTATTACACTCTCTTACACTTTCCATGGGAATGTATGCAGTTGTTTCAAGAGGTCATGCCTTGCTTTACTTTCTCTATAGTGATGTATACAGATTGTTTATGAAGAAAGAAAATTCCACTTACAGTGGCTGGAAATGCAGTGACATAGAATCAACAACAATTTAACTTTATCAAAGAACAGAAATTACCTTTTATTCTTTAATGCATATACTACAGTAATAACAGCCACATTATAATAAATAACATACTTTGTTCACTACAAGTAAGCGGAAAATTGGGCCAAATAGCCTTTTGGTGCTGGCTTCAGTATAGAAATTAATGTTTTCAAGTTCCACTATAGATGGATCAAATGAGCCATACAGAGTGCTTACTAATATGTCAAATCAGTGAAATGCACCTTCAAACAAGATAACAGTGCTCTATTTGGAATAAAAGCAACTAAATATTCTTACAGTAGTCTATATATCACCTTTCAAAAAAAAAAAAAAAAAAGAAAAGCATCATCTTCTTTAGATCCCATTAAGCCAAGTCTTGATCATTTGAAAATGTTCTTGAAAAGTCCCATTTATTTTATTTGTTTGGTCTTTGTTTCTTTTTTTCTAGTTTTGATAAATTTCTGATTTTATTCTGAAAGAATGTTAATTGAAGTGGCTTCATTGTTATGTTCCCTTGGAAAAGTTCTGCTCCTGATATTTCTGTGCAGGTACAGGATTTAGAACGTGCATACCTGCACCTAACCCTTATGTTATTGTATAATGTCAATTTAAAGGGCCCTGTGTAGCCTGAGAGCTACAAAGAGGTGGACACTTTGGATGATTAGGAGCAATTCTCCCAGCACTTTAACAGCAATGTTAACTTTGCTGTGAAATGAAGAACATTTGCTTTAGTATGTCATTTCATAGCACCTAAATATGGAATAAAAATATTTAGAAATACAGCTGTTTATATGTCACCAACCATGATGACTGGATTGATAGAGAATCTTTTTAAAGTTAACCACACAGCTGCTGTGGCTTCACCACAAAAAAAAAAAAAATCATGACTCTTAAGTCAGGGTAGTGCACTCTGTTCCATTTTTTCTGGTAAATATGTTTCTAATGTAGCCCAGTAAGCCATTATTGAAATTGTTTCACTGTGAATAATTACTTTCTACAGTTTTTGAATACATTAACTAGGGGAAATATTGATTAAAATAATTGCTAAGATTAATTGTGGAATTGATTTTATTTGTGTAGAAAACTTCTGGTTAAAGGAAGGCATTTTTGACCATCAGCAAGACATGGTTGCCTTGCAGGACAGACTTTGAAATGTGTTCTGTTCTTGAAAATGAATTGCTCCCTAATGTTCTGCTGTTGTGAGATTTCACATGACCTGAAAGAGCTGTCTGCTTTTTTCTTTAGGGCTTTAATTTTATCAAAGTCTTTCCCTTCTTTTAATTCACTTCACTTAATCTTATGTTTATGATTTGCTATTCTGACTATTACTTAAGAGATCTGAATAATTAGTCATAGTCTGGAAAGGATGGCACCTACTCCATCTTTCTTACAGCCACAGTGTTGCTTGCATATTGAGAGTTTTGAGCTCTTTGCAGTTCTATTCAGGACACATTTTTGTCTATTTTAGCCTGAAGTGGAGTTGAGATAATGTGTGTAGGCAAATAGACTGTTTTAAGGGTCAGTTCTGTGAGCTAATAGTAATCAGCATTTTCAGTCCACAAGGGGAAAGTGTTTCAGTGAGCTTAGTGGAAGTGAAGTTGCATGGAGATGAAATCATGGACAAGAAGTATCAGTTCTTTAGTTATTTTTTGAGAAATAATTCCTGACCATGGTAGAAAGTTTTGCTTTTCTAAAGATTTTCACAGGCTTCATAAATAAGAAAAAAAGACAATTGGCCTACTTGTACCAAAAGACAGATACGTGGCTTTGTGTGTGTGACAAGGTTAAACAACTATGAAGTTTTGGTTTATTTTTACTCTTATCAAAATCAGTGGGATAATTTGAAGAGTGGACAATATTTGGTGTAAGGATGGAAAGATATCATCCAAGAGTGCGGTGAATTTAGAACTGTAAAAGACACTGACCGAAGTCATCATTGAGTTTTAGGATTCTCCTTCTAAGCAGTTCACGATAATGTTGAAATCAAAATGCTCTTAGCAGTAGAAATGCTATAATGTGAAGAAAGGCAATGGAGTATCAAAATGATGATTTCAATATAAAAATGGACACGATACATATGAAAATGATAAGGAAGTGGAAAGCTGTTATTTTAAAAGATCAATACAAAAAAAATTCAATAGAAGCTGACAAGAGAACTGAAAGCTCTTTGCTTGAATAAGATGAATATAAAATAAGGAGGAATAGAATCTGACAAGCAAGTGAAAGATCACCACTTGCATGTGATCAATATAAAAACAAATGCAATGCAAAGTGACAAAAAAAATAGAGGGTTCTTGCAAGAATAAGATTAATATGAAAATATGTACAATAGGAAAATACAGATCATTGCGTCAGAAAGATCAGGGCATGTGATAATGTATATAAAGAATAATGTTGCTTTAGTGTACTTGCTTCTTTTATTATTATGCTTTTAATTTTTTTAAGTTACTCATTGAGACATGCTGTTCTTTGGTCACCCTGTGGCAAAAATGTTTAGTTCTTTTTTCTTTTTCCTTTCTTTAATACTTTTGCAAATTATTGCAAATCGCACTAGGTGCTAGGGAAGTGAAGGAAGTGTTTTGGTACAGACTTTCAAAGAATATTGTCTGCATCTTTGGAAGGGGTAGATCCAAATTCATATCCTCTACATCATCTCTTTTCAGTGGCTTGTGCTTTCTTTTTTTGTGTGATTTCTGCAGAAAGTCCCAGCCGCCGGGTTCAAAAAGTTCTGGATTAAACTTACAGTCTGATCTCTGTGTCTCTGGGTGGTAGATTGCATTTTCCATTTGTAGCAGTTTTTCTGCATTCATTTTCCTCCCCTTATTCTTTTTTGCATGGAGTGGTATATATAGGCTTTCTGATGGGCTTATTTTCTTCCACTTCTTCCTCATGAGTAATGGCAGATATGACAGGCCTACAGAATCAGGGAGGGAGATAAATGACTTTGCTCTCCCTCCCACTAATAAAGTCCAACAAAGGCTGAATTCCAAGTTGATGGGCACTAATAAACCAACACACCATACCATCAAATGTGCGTATGTTCAGTGCCTGCCTTCTGTGTTTCTACCTGAATGTACACAGTTCTAATCTATCAGCTCTGGCAGAAACTTCACAACAAGAGGTCTTCTGTACACATGTATAATGATGGCATTGGAGAATTGCAGTATGGATGACGCTGGAAGGGACCTGTGGAGACCATCTAGTCCAACCTCCTTCTCAAAGCAGAGTCAAGTAGAGCAGGTTGCTCAGAGCCACGTCCAGATGGGTTTTGAGTATCTCCAAGGACAGAGACACAGCTTTATAGTTAAAAGTCTCTCCTAGAGAGTTCTTTCAGGTGTTTTTTTAATAAATAATTCAGTCCCTTGTCTTGCAAGAATACACTGTTTGCTAGTTCTGAAGAGAGAGTAAGAAACACATAAGAAAGCTTTCTAGGCCTTGTGTTTCAGTAGAGTTGAAGAAAATGAAGATGTTCCACATTATTAGAGTCACAAGACAATATTGACTAAAAGGAAAGTTCATCCCGCTTCCCCCCAACCCATTGAGGTTTTCGTAAGAATGCTCTAGAAATTTCCTATTAGCAGATACAGACTGTGTATGTGTGGAGAGGGGTTGTTGTTTGGGTTTTTTTGAGCAATAGCTGTAATGACAGAGCTTTTTTTCAGGAGATATGTATCAGTTTTGCTTTATGGCACTGATACGTAATTTATTTACTGCTGATGTTTCAAGTTCACTTCTCTGAAGGTTGGTTTGACTTCTTAACACTAGTATTGACTACTGAAAAATACTTCAAATATCATCAATATGTGCAGATAGAGGTATGGGAAAGGAAAAAAAAAGGTAATGCTGTAAGCGCTCTTGAACTTTCAATGAGGGGCTGAGTGTCACTGTGCTAAATTCATCTTTTATCTCTTAAGATTAGAATTGTAATAGTGCTGAGATTTCTTTGCTACTTGATCAGATAAGTTGTTTGATTTATGATCTTTCATGAATGATCCATTAGCATTTTTCGTGCATTCTGGTAGTTAAACTTTCCAAAGACAGAAATATTACTTTAGTTTTTAATTTCAGTGCTCGAGGTCATCTTGAAGTCACTGAACTGAATGATGAGGCAGATGACCATTGTCATTACGTAGTGGTCTAAAGAAGAGCAAGCCAGAGTTCCTGAATTAGAACTTTGCTCTGTTTTTCTTTCAGATGTACTCTGCAGACCTAAAAAATAATAATTACAAATATGACAATGTATATGTGCTGATATAGTGGCTGACAGTGTTGGTGTTCAGTTTTGCTATTCACACTGGAGGGAAAAAACCTCTCCAATCTACCATACAAATATGCACTAATATCAGTGAGACTACTGTCATCAGTAAATTTTGTATGTTTCTGTTGCTGATGCATCTGCTGATTCAGTTTTTACTTGGAGATCCCACTGAAGAGTGTATTATTTGCAATGTTTGGGGTAATGTAATGCTAATTAAATCAGTGAATACAGTCACTGGAAGAAATGGTGAATTATGTCCTGATTTCATACCCAGGGAATTCTAAAAAATGTAATGGTAAGCCCTGCTTTTTTTTTGCATTTTCGCAAAGAAAGCAAAGAAATATTCCAGTTGATTTTTTTTTTTTTTTTTTTTTTTTAACCTAATAGCATATTGCTGGGTACAAACACTGACAGCTCTAGGCAGATGAAGCAAGATCATGAGCAAAATATAAATTGCTGGAATGGCTAGTGGAAGCCTAGAGTAGGACTGAACAAATATGCAACCCGAGGGAAAATTAAGTAACTGTTCATGTCAGCTTCTTCCTACTCCATTGTGAGAACTGTATTTTTTGTCTTAACCATAGATTGAACTGATTACTCACTGCTTTTACGTAAATATATATTATATGTATATATATGTATATATACTTGTATACAACTGTATATTTACATAATTATGTTTATAATCTATATAATTATTGTGAGGAAACATGGTGTTTTGTGTTTGTTCAAATGTTGTATTTTTTGCCTGCTCTGTAAATCCTAGGTTGATACTGGAACATAGAACAGTTTTCTTGTGCAGATCAACTTTTTTTTTCCAGGATATAGTTTTTAAAATTCAAACATTTTTTTAAATTAATGAAATATATTTTACACACATAAGATGTCATGGTTATTTTAAAGTGATTGTTCTATTTGAATCCACACATTGTAGAACTAAACTATAAATCTTTTTTTTGTAAAATTAATCTTTGTCTTGAGCAGTTAAAGATACCCAGGCTCATTGGAGTACAGGACTACTTCTGAGAGTTCAATCCTAAATAAAAAATCCATCATTTTTATACAAAGTATCAGTAATACTTATTTTGTTTATATGTATAATAATTGCATCTTTACTTTTTGCCTAATTTTTAGCTCAGGAATGTGATGCTGATGTTATTGATGTGGGTGCTATTTGTGTTTTAATCTTTAACATCACTTGATGGTGGAAATGACATAAAAATAGGTAGGTGATTGATAGTTTTGTGTTACAGAAGTGAGCTGTAACAAGAATAAAATGTAGAAAATAGAGAATAAAGAGGATATTCAGTCTCTCTGAACATAGATTAAATATGAAAAATGAGTTTATATTATTTATTTTAATATAAAGTCTTCTTGTCTGTGTATAAACTAGTAAGTTGTTTGGAATGGTGCTTTGTATTATGCAAGAGTTAAAGGCATTATATAGTGATCCAACCAATGTATCGTTCTGACAGTCTGCTGCAAGCTTGAATGTATGTCTCTAAATGGATAACTGCTGATTTTCCTTTTTTCCTAAACAGTAGATCCATATGGAATAGTGAAATTTGAATACCATTTTGGGGTGGCATTTTTTGTTGTTGTTGTTGTTGTTTTAAATCTGAATCTACCTTTACTTCTTTTTAATCCAGAAGACATTGGATTTTTAAAATATATTTAGCTAAATGACGTTGTGGTTTAACCTGGCAGGCAGCCAAATACCACGCAGCCGCTCACCCACTCCCCCCGCCCTGGGGAGAGAGGGGAGAGAATCAAAAAGGTTAAGAGTGAGTAAAACTCGTGGGCTGAGATAAAGACAGTTTAATAGAACAATAAAGGGAAAATAATAATAGAATATACAAAATGAGTGATGCACAATGCAATTGCTCACTACCTGTGCGGATCGATAACCAAGTAGCGATCACTACTTCCCGGAATACCTACCATTCATATACTGAGCATGACATCACATGGTATGGAATACCCCATTGGCCAGCTGGACCAGCTGTCCTGGCTGTGCTCCCTCCTCCCAGTCTCTGCGTTTGGTAGAGCATGAAGCTGTCCTTGACTGGACACGTAACAACTGAAAACATCAGTGTGTTGTCAACATTCTTCTCATACTAAATCCAAAACACAGCACTAGGAAGAAATTTAACTCTATCCCAGCCGAAACCAGGACAGATGTATATATGCCTTTTTTATAAATTTTGTATGTTTGTTGATGGTTGATGATGGAAAATGGCACAAAATATATAATTTGTCAAAGATTCTTTGTGCATCTCTGCAAGTAGCTTTGTTGCAGTTGGTCATCTGGGATTAATGTTTTATTCCTTCTTTCCCTTTGGAATAATCAGTACGTACTAATTTTTGAGGTAATTTAGTGAAATACTTTCTGCCTGTCTTACAAGCATTATTCTTGACTTACTGTCTTGAAATGTCTCATTTAATGCTTCCAAGTATTGATCTCCCTAAAGTTGTGTTTCTTTTTCATTTTTTGGTATCTGACTACTTGCCTGCACAGAACACACTTTTTCAGCTAATTTGTCATGAAGGTCTTTTCATTTCTGCAGCAGATTGGTTCTTGCACCACTTCTCCTTCAGTTCTTCCATTTCTAGTCAATAAAATTTCCTTCCACTTTTGAATTATTCTTTAATTTGATCAGATTTCTCTGTCACAGATAACGGAATGGTAGGTCAGAGGCAAAGCAGTTGTTTTTATTTTGAAGAAACCAGGACAGTAGGTAGAGTATGGCAGAGCTCTGCAATAGTCTCTGTTCTTGTTCTGCTGCTGCTACAGTTCTTCCCTCAATCCCCCGCTCGTGTTTGTCTTAATATGTCAGGTCTTAATTCTCTCCCATTTTAAAATTTTCAAGACATGAAAGATTCCTGCTTATGTGATCAGATCATACTTAGCAAAATGAAATCATAATACATTAATAAATAACTAATTAATCATGACAAATTACATAGCTATAACATTTCTCCTTTCCATTCCCTTGCCTTAGGGGTTATAGTCTTCTGAGCAGATGATGGATAGCTTGTCTGCTTTTTCAGTTTGTTGTATGCTGTCATAAAGCATGAACCAGACGCCTTTGACAGTATTTTATGCTTTGCTATGGCATAAGCTGTCAAGAAAGGGTGCAGAGGAGATATACCCAATGATTACTCACTAGGTCATACACCTGAAATCGCTCATTTTGTGAGGAAAAAATTGTCTTTGGTTAGTCTTGCAACATATCTTTAAATGTTGTCCCTGAACTAAGTTTGTAGGAGTCTGTCATCCATAACATTTGTACCTTGTCAGTTTTTTCGTTCTATCTTGTAGGTAACTGAAAGAATAAAACAATATTTTCTGGTTTCTGCAAAAATAGATATGTCTCACTTAAAACAAAAAGAATTCTTTGAAAGTTAATATTTTTTATTTATTGACACTAAAAAAAACCTTTTTAAAATTCTGCCAGTGAACAGAAGCCTGAAGATCTGAAGTAAAAAAATACTATGTATATTGACAGGAAAAAGTTATTTTTGTTTGACAGCTCTGCAAGCATCAGTCAATGTTCTAATTGTTGGATTGATGCTTTGAAAAAAATTCATGAAGTAATTTGTTTATATATGACTCTTCTGACATAAGTTTACAACTGCAAAATGCTAGCCAGTTTTTGACTCATAAACAATACAGAAACTACATAGATCATAAAGTTGCTTTTGTGACAAAGTTCCAGATTATGTCAAGAAATCACTCAAAAGACTTTCAAAACATTAAAGACTTAAACTTTGTTACTGAGATCTGACAATGACATTAAGAATAAATAAATTGTTCCTGTTCTATAGTTAAGGAAGATGCTTAGCAAGATTATGATATGCCAAAGATTTTTCCTGAAAGTAAGTATTAGAATCAAAGTCAAAAGCATGTACATCAAATTGACTTAGCACCAACACCTTCAATGTTGTTACATCAGGTTACGTAAGCCAGGGTCCCAGCTCTGGTTTCTTCACTACTGGTGGTGTCTCATTTTCTGAACCATTGTTATATGCGTAAAGCATTTAGAAGGACTGACTAAAGTAAAATACAACTCTTGTATAGTGTAGTTGGATCCCTAAAGTGCCAAAATTTCTTAATTTTGCTTTTGTGTCACATGTTGCAATAGTGAAACAAATATTTATAAAATCATGGTCAGATTTTCAGCTGGTATATGCTGGAATACCATTATCAGTGGCTTTAGTGAAAATATGTCCACTGGGAATCCGGCCGTTAGTCCATAGAATATTTGTACCAAGAAAACAATTACTTTTTAGATGAGAAACTGTATTGTTACATACATACTGTTTCTTGGTATGTATATAAAATTATGTGTTTTGTTTGTTTTTATCATGCTCAGGCCCGTCTTGTTAGGTGAAATCGAGTCCCTCTCCTTTTAGTTATAGTAAATAATGTAGCTACAGTTGAATCCAAACACTTTTGCTGCTAAAGATTACTAGGATGATGCAAATTGCAAGGTGACATTGTACTCGAGACAGAATGATGCTCCTGAGTATGGAGCTAAGTATTGCCTGTTGACTGTGAACTTCTTTATCACTGAAAGGCAAGTTGTTCTCAGTCTCAGCTATCTAATTTATTTGACCCTTCATTATTGTTTCATGAGAGCTGGATCTGTCTACATTAGTATTTTAGTTCAGATCAGAAATGGCCTTTGGAAGAAAAAACTTTTTGGTCCAAGTTACTGCACTTGACATTGCTGAGCCATCTCAGAGTGTGCCAGCTGGATCCCCTTCTGATGCAGCTAAACCAGAAGGTGTGCTCTCACAGTGCACCTAGCCCGCATCAACTGTTAATGGGCATTCAGGCTACAATGCAGATTAGACGTAGCAGAAAATAAGACCTCCAAATCCCGTATAATATGAATGTCATATCCCCAGCACCAGCTGTTTCAATATACAGACCTGTTCACATTGCACTGCACTACTGGCTGATATAGGTGAAGCCACCGAAACTGGTATGCTGTTAGAAAAGCAAAGCAGTGAGTTTCTCACTTAGGATAAGTTTTCTGTTGCTTCATACAGTCTTTTTTTTTTTTTTAGAGTGATATGAAAAAAAAAACAAAAAAACCTCAAAAAACCACTCGGTTTTTCCTATTCCTTTTTCGNAAAAAAAAAAAAAAAAAACTCAAAAAACCACTAGGTTTTTCCTATTCCTTTTTCAAAACAATTGCTGAAATGAGTTGTTAGCAGATTTGGACCCTTATCTCCCTGGAGTACATCCTGAATTGATGCAGATTGTCAGAGCATGATGGGATTTAGCTGGTGCTAAGCTCCTGGCATTCACTTTTGCTTTCCTTCATTTATCAAATATGAAAGTTAAATATGTGTAGAAATGCCTATAAGACTGGGGCTGAACTTTGTTGTATTTCACTAGGTGATATGACTGTTTCCTAAAGCCTTATTTTAAATCCAGATTCATATTTATATATCCTCCTCCTTATCCTAGGAAATGCGGTACTCTGTATCCTTACTCCCTGACTTTAGTTGAAAGTAGCTATTTAAAATACTGTGTTTTAAAAAATATATGACTTAAGAGGTCTTTATAATGTATTCTTAACCATTTTGGTTCCAGATGCAATTTTTCACTCCATAGCAGTTATCATAGAATCACAGAATCATAGAATTGTTTGGGTGGGAAAAGACCTTTAAGACCATTGAGTCCAACCGTTAACCTAGCACTGCCAAGTCCACCACTAAACCATGTCCCTAAGAACCATATATACACATCTTTTAAATACCTCCAGGGGTCGTGACTCAGCCACTTCCCTGGGCAGCCTGTTCCAATGCCTGACAACCTTTTTGGTGAAGAAATTTGTCCTAAAAGCCNATCAACACTCCCTCCCAGCTTGGTGTCGTCTGCAAACTTACTGAGGGAGCACTCGATTCCCTCGTCCAGATCATTGATCAATTCCAGATATTAAACAGAACTGGCCCCAGTACTGAGCCCTGGAGAACACCACTTGTCACCAGCCACCAACTGAATTTAACGCCATTCACCACAACTTTTTGGGCCCGGCTATCCAGCCAGTTTTTTACCCAGTGAAGAGCTGTTCCATTCATGTCTGTATTTTCTTAATACTTTGGTCTCTTCCTATCATTTGGAATGATCTATATAGAAGCACTTAGAAACCTCAAACTTAGCAGCTTCTCTGATTTTAAAAGTTCTGTTTATGCAATACTTATTAATTTCAGGAAGGATTATGGCCCTTATGGGAAGTTAAAGTAGCTAAAATTTAGTGCAGTTTAAACCACTAGTATAAGTATATATAAGGTGATAAGATTTCTTCTTAAACAATAGGGTAGGTATATATAAGGTGATAAGATTTCTTTTTTTATCCCATTCCAGTTGTTTTCTGCAACTTCACTGCCTCTTCCTGTGGTTTTATATAATCACAAAGTAAATTAAAACTAAGGAGGCCTTCAGCAAGCACATAATTATAAAAATGTGTTTCTGTTTGGACATTGTAGAAAACTCAAAGAGCTGCTGTATCGGGTGAATAAAGCAATGAATACAGAAAGTTCAGATGAATCCTAAGAGAGTACTCATGGCATGGAAGTAGACAAAAAAAATGCAAAGAACCTTAATTTTACTGCGTTCCCAAAGATCCTTTTGAGTCTTTTATTATTTCAAAGGCATTTGAGTCTTATGAAGTGATTTGTAAGAGTGTTTTTTTCATTTGCTTAAAATTCTAGCGTAATAAGTAATTAATAAGTAATAAGTAATAAGTAATTAAGCTCCTAATTTCTGTGAGCTGCTTATTGTATTAGACTGACAAAATACTTCATACATAGAGAGTGGCTGAACACTGCAGGGTTACGGTCTTTTGAAGATTAAGGATGAAATCAGTTCCCTGTGCAGTAAAAGAGTTTTGTCATTAACTTCAGGGAGCCCAAGGTTCACCCCAAGAGTGGAATGCAGCTTGGCATCTCACAAGCACAGGACGGGCATCTGTGGTTTTTTCCTTATAGAGGTAATGCTACAGATTAAATAAAAATAATATTTTTTTCTTCTTGTAAAGATACAGGCAAAGTCTTTGTTTATAGCAAGAAATAGCAACATCTTGAGAGAGAGAAGGAGAACCTCTGTTTATACAGGCAGCAAACTTTGAACTTTTACCTTTCTAGTACCCTACAGTCCCTTCATCTTTAAGAGAGAAGAGTTTTATTCATATTCCCTCTGTATAACCTGGAAAACAATACCAAACCAAGCTTAATTAACAGTTGAGGTACAATACCTATGACAATACCAGGCTATAGAATGTCAATTTCTATTTTATTTTTATGATCTGCTTCTGAGAAGGCATAATGCAGTTGCACGTGGGACAGATGTTTCATCTGTTGGAGAGAAGGGACTTCTTCCTTGGGTAGCTGAATTTTAGAAAATATCTGTCCTTTTCCTCTTTGACGCAATCTTTGGCCGAAACCAACAACAATAAAAACAACAAACAGAAAGGTTGTGGAAATTTCATTATTTTTAGTCCGCAAGGCTCATCCATGAAACTGTTAGGATATTGACAAAGAGCAGGAGCTGTCACATCTGTACCAGCTCAGGTGATGAAACAGACCTTGTCTCATCATAATTTTTCTCACGTTTCCCACTTGTGCATTGTATTCCCCTCACACTCGGTGTGTCTTGAATTTCTGTTGCCAGAGATACATTTAGATAGATTAAAGCAGCCTGCTATTCATTAATATTTCATTTATATGGGGCTTAGATTAGAATCCATTAACCAAATCCACTGTATTATTTTAATATTTATTAAAATGCCCTAAACATCAGAAAAAATATTGTCTATGATATATATGTATGTTCTCCATATATGATCAATACAATATATAGAAACAATAATTTTATCATATATAACTATTAATTATATTTTTTAAAATATATTTTATAATATATATAGAACATACATATGTATGTACTATATAGAGAGAGATATATTAGTGTAGTAAAAAATTATCCAGAGTTTATTTGCAAACATCTAATAATAATTAATTAAAAATGAATAGGAAGAGCAGTTTTACTTCCAATTCTTTTGCTGCATTAACTCTGTATAAAACTGCATTGTTTGTGGTTACTAAATTTCAGCTTCTAAAATGATCTTTTCTTTATTTGTAACAAAGTGTGATATATCAGAATAGGGCAGGAAACAGCTTTTTGCTTGACAAATCCAATTCTTAATCTAGCTAGTCCATGTTACTCCTTTAATAAACTGATCAAGATCCATCTTAAGACCTGAGCTCCTTGCTCATGTCTCCTATCAGAAGGCCATTCTAAGACCTTCTACTCTAAAAGAGACCTCCTAATTACCTGATCTAATTTATTCTTAAGTAGCTTATACCCATTTGTTATTGTGCCAGTGCCATCCTTATGCCTACATACCCTTTTCAGGGTTGGGCTGGCTTTCTGACTCTGCCTCATTTTTCTAGGCTATATTACTCAAACTCTTTGTCTCCTTTCAGAAGACAGATTTTCTGTTCTTCACCAGGTATCTTAGTGGCCATTTTCAACACTTTTCCATTTGTAATTCATCTTTTTGGTGTAATGGACAAAACAAACATGCAGTATCCCAGACAATATGTCAGGCAATCTTTATATGATTGTATTAATGTATCTCTATTTTTGCTGGAAGTAGATACTTATGCTTTCCAATTTACCATGCCTAGGGAGAGGATAGAAGGAATTGCTGTTGATGGCCAATATACATGTTGTAAGAAAAATTGTAAGAACTTTTTAGTAGGTGATCTACATAAAACTAACATGTGATGGCATCCATTTCTGAATTAATTGAGTTTTCAGACTACAAGTAATATAAATTATAGTGGGAATTGGCAAAATAGATTAAAAAATTGCAGAAAGCATGGGGTAGGAAAGAGAACATTTTTTGCATAAGTTGGCCTGTTTCTAGCTCTTTTCCGTCTCACTTAACCCAGCTTATGTTTAGGATTTACTGATCTTGTAAGGTACTCTAGTGAGCAAAGTTATTGAAGTAGTGGTACCCTGGAAGACTGAAGATAAAGTTTAATAAATTATTCCAGAACAGCATTTGCAGACAGTCTTTTGATTGGTTTTGTTTTTGTTAACACCTAATTAATTTTTTTTTAATAGAGAGAAGTCTTCATTTAAGATCAAGCATATCTCTATAGGTAGTTTAATCTGAGTGTCACTATGATATCCTTTGAAATGCTAATAAAAAATCAGAGCAAAATGAAGGAAGACCAGAGTCAATATGTGTAATACAGTCATCCTTACTTTCTAAGTGGGTGTTTTGTTGATATGTAATCCCTGATATTTTCATAAAAATACAACATACTCATTTAAAAATAATACTTCATCTGTTTTTTTAAAGAAGGAATTATTTCCTATTAGAAGGCCTACTTTGACATCATCTGTAAAAACTAATAATAAATAGTAAAAAATCAGGAGGTGCTACAAATACTTTAATAAATTCATTTTGGTTTTCATTTTACTTATGTTCTTACACTGTGCCTAGCTCTACAAAATCTGAAAGTCCTCCAGAACCACTCTAATCAACAGTATCTTTCATGTTTTGTCTTCTTGCCATCTTCCCAGAACAAAAACCTAGAGTACTTTATGGTTATTTACATTGGGTATTATTCTATTCTAAAACACATGCTGGTATATTTTCATATTAGAGGAAGCAAGGCAAAAAAGAATGTTGATCATTCCCAACTTGTAAGATGCACAAACACTGTTAACGGCAATAGGTTGCAGTATATAATATGGGTGTCTTGTGTGTTTTATAGAGATAAATAACTTGTTGAAAAATTATGAGTGTGTGCTGAAGAGTCTATGACTCTGCATTGCATTAACTCTTTTTTGTTGTGCTATAATAGAAGCTTAATTTCAACTTCTCTTCTTGACATTTTTATTCTCATTTCCTCTCCTGGGCGTTTCTTATTTTAATGAGCTTTTACTGTGCTTCTCTAGCTATCAGCATGTGGCAGCTAAGCCAGTCAGCAGACAGTGTATGGCATTGCCGATTAATTTACTTGATTTGACACAGACACAACGGTATGCTAGACTTCAGTGACTTCTTCAGAGAATTATTTATAGAAGTGTCTGGGAAATAATGTCAGATATCTAATGGGGAGTAGAGAAGTTGTTCATTTAAAGAAAAAAGTACATGACATTTTATCATTTATGATTTTAATTGACTGTAAAATATCTACTCTATACAATTTTCTTTCAGCAATCTTAACTGTTGAAATTATTTGATTTCATTATTGTTCCATATGCTACAAATTGTACTTTAATGCTTTACTTTTTACGCACCATTGAATGCATATTACCCAAACAGTTCTGATTATCCAGTAATTTTAAATTCAGTTATGATAGGAAATACAAATGCTACTTTCAAAGCAGGATTTTGTAACTGATTTATATATACAAGATCCAGCAGAGCATCACTTAAAATAATGACCTATCCAATTGGAAATGCCACTATATAATAGATATTATATGTTAAACTTTGACTGTTACTTTTTTCCTTTTCGTCCCATGTTTTGAATGAAAAGAATACATTTCTTTTGCATTGATAAATCCTTGTTTAGATAAAAATGAACAAAACTTATTTAGTTTGAAATATTACCATTTGATATTCTTTACCTTCCAAAGTATGTAATTAATTCCTAATATAGTAAACCTACACACAACAGAACACTTTCAAATCAACTGGAGGATGCTTTCAAAACTAAATACAAGCTATTAAAATGTTAGTAACTAATCTGATAAATTTGGTATTCTGGAGTATGTGTGCAAGCTACATTTAAAGCACACAGTATGTAGATACACAGTCCTGTGATCCGCTCCTATATCTAACAATGTGCTTACCCGTGTAAGTGGATGGAAATGCGTCCTTTGGAGCTCTGATTTATTTGCTTAACCTTTATAGAGAGGTTGGATAAAACATTCCCTAGTTCCCCCAGTTCTCAGAATTTTTTGTTCTAATCAGCTGTGAAGTTTTTTGGATGACTGTTTTGAGTTGGACACTTTCCTGTGGTTTTCTATGGAAAGCCTAAGTAACTAAATTCAGATTTCTGATTCTACTCTGAGGACCAGTTACCTTGGAGACAGTGTTCAGTCTGGAGCCACTATAATCTTTCCTTTGCTCTGGCCTCTTGCTTATGCTGAACTTTGCATGGGAGAAGTAGATGGTTTAAAACATACATCTATATTTGAAGGGTTGAAGTTCAAGTTACTACCAGAATAGTTCTTCAAATTACTGTATTTTGAAATTAAGTAGAAAATGTGTATGTGTGTGTGTGTGTGTGTATACACATACATATATATATATATAAAAAAGCCAGTGCAAAAATCTAATTAAAAATACCTTAAAATAAAAAAGACCATACCTTCTTAGTCCAATGTAAAACAAGATGGGAGTACAACTTTACAATGACAGTTGAGAGTGTGTAACATTTTGTGTAATTTAACATAAGCTGGAAGGAATGTAATCTTGAAAAAATTAGTGAAACACATAAAGAAGGCTAGTTTATACCTTCAGTAATGGTTCTATAATATCTGATTAACAAGGCTACAGGTGGAAGTGTATGTGTCTGCACACATATATACAAAAATATGCACTTGCAAATGTAATGTCCCTCTGTGTCCACTTTTAAATACCATAATATTTGATTGAAAATATATATTTCATTCATAACAATAATTAGTCAATATTATCTTTAAAGAAATCAATGAGTCAACTTCATTAAACAGGATATGGAAGTGTAATACGTTCCACACACGAGAAGAAGATTAATGAACTGCTGAGGAGCTCCCTTCTGTTCTACCCAGCATATGAGTAGCTGCCGCATCAGGGAACAGCAGCTGACATATTTTCAGATGTAGTAAATAGCTCTCAGGCTTTTCAAATAAAGTTGTACTCTGCCTTGTATGCAGGCCAGGGCCTATACATTGAATAAATCATCAGAAGTGTATTCCAGTTCTTTTAAAGAGAGCACGGTAGTGCTCTCTATTCTTTATTGATTGCATTTCAGGGGAAAATTGAATCCATTCCTTGGCAAGGCCCCTAAACCTCATGTCACAAAGAGGAGGGAAAAAAGGAAAAGATGGATGGAGTTCAGTGGAATTAGTCAGAAAGAATGATGTTTCTTATTGTGTCATGATACATTTTATTTTTTCATCTTGCCCATATCAGGTGAAAGGTAGCAGCTGAAGTACTTTGAAGTAGTGATTTTCAAAGACTTCTTTTAGCAGAATTGGAAATAAGCTTATTGAAGAGTTGTCTCCAGCTAGATTTTCTGCCAATTATCAGTCAAAAGCTCTTTCCTGTACAGAAGTTAACTCAAAAAGAAAGGCAAGTGTTTCTAGGATATACAGCGTCTCAGTAGGTGTGGCTATAACACCTGTAAACATTTTATTTTAGTAAAATGCATTTTTTTAATAACAGAAAAATAAATTAATTTCTCCCTGTATTCATGAAGTCAATATAAATCCATGTCTCTCAAATTAGGGTATTCTGATAGGTGCCATGGTCTCTACTGTAAGCTAGCGAAAGTAGCACTGCATTGATTTTTATGTGCAAATTGAGAATCATAATATTTGAGTAAGAACCATTTTAAGAATAGTTTTCTTGCTGTTTATGAGTGGTTTTGCTTGCTTTTCTTTGGTTGGCAAGTTTCAAATCCATTGCTGTAGGCTTTAAACCAGAATCTAGAGGTATTGGCTTGAAATTGCCTATTACCAGAGGTATTGCATTCAAAAAATAAAGTAGGAGACTTGATTTACAGCTTGCCTTTTGAAGTCCAGGGTGTATTCTTAAGCAGAAATAAAAACATAATATAAGTTGTGGAAAAACACTTAGAGAAAAAAATTATTAAAGCTAAAATTCCCAGCACCCTTTTCCTTATTTACTGATTACTGGATTAGCTAACACAAATGTGGGTATATTCTATACAACTATACTTATATATACAATGAAAACAAACACACAAAAAATCCTGAATGAATGGAGCAAATTCGAATTACAAATAGCAAACTGCTCCAGGAGTAATTGTTTTAACGATTGTACAATCAGCTATTTACATATCAGTCCCACTGCGTGTCTGTTCCAAGCACAAATTCTTGTCATCATAATGAGAAAGTGAATTAAGAGGAAAGTGGTATATGTTGAAGTTACATGTGTGCTGTTAAAATTTATTTCTGAAATGAGACCTGGGTATGTAACTATGAATTTCTGTAGTGCAGGAAGACATGTCTTTCAGTACCTGAGAAAAGATATGTTACACACTGTTAGTAGCCTTTTCCAAGATTTATTTCATTTTACTTCTGTTTGGGTGCTCTGTTCTTGTTGCTTATCTTGAAGTCAATGTTGGGTTTTTTTTTAATTCCAACTTCATGCGTTTTTTTTTTCCCTGCTGCAAATTCTTGGATTTTTTTTTAGGGTGCTGTGTTTGTCTCTGGGAGAAAGTTGTAGAGGAGGAGGAGGAAGGGGAAAGTGGGACGTAAATAAGATCATAAAACACTTGACTCTGACTATAAAAATCATTTCTCCACAAATATTACAAATAAGATATAGTAAACTGTATTTCTTGCTTTATAGCCTAATCTCAACAAGTCTAATAAGATGTTGAAGTTATTAGTTCCAATATTTCCATTCAGTACTTCAGTACTTAGTTATTTTACTATTTGTAGATTGTCTCCTTAATTTCTCCTTTTTTGTATGTGCATATATTTTTAACAAATATTTATATATATATAAGAATATGTGTGTGCAGGTGTGTGTGTATAAACATATAGGTTCAAATACATATATAACTTTGCAATACATTTTTGAGTGATATTACACAGACACTCTTTGCAACAGTATTTGTAAACTAAGTAATGTTTAATGTGTCTTTGCATAATATAATTTATTTGTTAGAAAGCCTACTGTTTGAAGGAAATCTTGTCTTTAGAAATATTCTACCGCATTTCATAGAATCATAGAAT